>JAJJMA010135132.1:0-10107 GCA_023529015.1 Papaver nudicaule
AGGGAATATAATTGTTATCTGCTTATATCTTTTGTATTTCTTGACAGGTTGCTTGAGCTTATCATATATATATATATATATATATATATATATATATTGTGTAACTTGTCGAAATGTTGACCCGTGTGATATGCGATCATTCTTATATGTTGAATCGAGTTCTCTGAACTTGAGCATTTATCTCGTACCCAGATATTTTCGAGACCCTTTGTCAATTATTTTTTACAAAAAGGGGGAGAAATATTGATAACTTGACTTCGGTCAGTGCTTGGTCTTTGACAAAGCAGTGTCATATGGGGAGAAAAATGCCTGCGCGTATATTGAATAATGAATGAAAGCATGAACTAAGGGGGAGTAACACTTGATGTTACTAGCACTGTAGACTTTCGCGTTGTGCTACAGGTGATAACAATACGTCGGAGATTGATAGACATCCGAACTTACATTCAGGGGGAGTAAGTGTATTGGTTATCAGTATTTTTCATTAGTACATATATTGTTTGCAGACTGACATATTTTGCAGGTACTATTGGTGTGCTGTCAAGCTAAGTAGAAGAACTCGAAGCGTAGAACTTAGGTTTGAAATTTCTCGTTCATCTATGTAAAGAGTTTTTGTCACTAAAATTGACAAAGGGGGAGATTGTTAGAGCATGGCTCGGTCAACCTCACTAAGTGTTGGTATGTCAAGCTTAGTTGTCAACTTTAGTGATCAAAACTCGACCGCTAAACAACACACAATTAGGTGAAGTCATGTGAGAGTTAGCTTTAGGTTGTGGAAGATTTTGGTAGGATTTAGAATCACTGGTTGAAGAGTTGAAGAAAGACTGAAGATCAAACGAAGACATCCGGCTTCATCATTCAACAGGTTAGTGAATCTAAATAACGCGATTCCATTATCTTTTACACTTGTGCTACAAAAGACATAAACATAACTCTCAGCTTGAGCTTTACGTTATGACTTGATCGCTTGTGATCAGTGTGTCTTATGATAACTCCGCTTTACCACTTGTGGTATTAGTGTTGTAGTTATGACGTTCCAATATTGCTTAGAACTTTATTTTCTTCTCCGTCTCTAAGTTAATATAAAGGTTTTTCCTAAAACCTTTTCGAGTTGGATATAGCAATGTGATGTTATCTCGGTAGTACTACGAGATTTGATCCATCACAGTATTGTGTATCTTCTTACCTAATCTGACTCTGTCGGATTGATTGCATATATTTATATGAGCCAATGTAAGAGAGATTGTGACTCACATTTATGTTGTGTAGACTCGAAATACTGCTATTCTGAGATTCGAATACGACGTCATGGTTTGGCTCTGACCTCTGAAGTTCTGAGTCATTCATTTAATTCTGTATATGAACATCTTGTATGCCATATCTCACTTCTGGATTCCGAAGCCATATTTGTGTATCTCAACTTATGAATTTTCAATGTTCGAAACCTCAATGTAGGTTTTGGTAAAACTAATGTTGATTTCGAAACCATAATCTGGTTTTCGCATTCATAAGCTATTGGTCTGAAACTTAAATACTGTGACCAATGAGATATAACAACTTCGTAACTATGTTTGTGTGGCTGACAGTGACTTGAGAATCGAGGCCAATGTGTCTTGACCATGTGAGATCTAAAAGGTCGAAAAGACCCTGGGTTTCCTAAAGGTTTATGTGAACCGGGAAATATATTCCTGTGCGTCGAGGCTGAAAAGGTGTGATGCTGAAACGGTTTTCAACCACATGGACTCTCAAGTTCGACATCAAACATTTGTGAAGAATTTAATATGTGCTTCTTTTTTCGAAACCTTAACCAAGGTTTTGTTAAACAAAATCTAGATTTCGAAACCAAGCTTTAGGTTTCGCTATGTAGAAACTTGATTTGGGAACCTTAATATGGTTCTGGTCATATAATGAACTTTAGTTTCCGAAAACTTAATTTGGTTTCTGCCAAAACAAATGTACGTCTCGAAACCTTAATATGGTTGACTCAGAATGTGTATCTTCAAAGTTCAAACTTTATCTTTTTGATTTGTGCTTCAACGAATTAAAGAGTTTGATATTCTCGGTTTGAAGTTTGAATTCGTTCATCTTCAATGTACAACTAAGTGGGATTGAGTCATCATCTGAAATATGGTTAGTCGCTCTAGTTAGTAGACACATGATTTCGGATCAATACTGTACGTGATTAAATCTTCGTATGATTTACTACTTGATCAAATATTCACTTGATTATTCATTTGATGTTTTGATTTGAATTCTTGGGTATCATTAACGTGACATCTTTATTGGAATCAAGAATTCAGGAGATTTAACATTTTGCTAGTTACTCGTGGAATCTCGCACCGTACTATGGTATATCTATTTGCGTGATTCGGAATGTCTGAACCTATGTGTTCACTTAAACTTAACACACAAGGCTTTGTCCACGTTTGTTATGATACGTGTATGCGGAACGTTGAACCACGTTGGACCAGATCCCACTTCCACCTAGGTTCGTCTGGTTAGCCCAGCAATACCAAGGAAGTAATGTCGACATTATTAAAGCTGGTGACGACATTTGGAAGTAATAATATCTAAGGAGATTTTCAAAACTAATGACACGTTTTCGAATTAAGATCTTTCCCAGGGATCATATTTGGTAAGCACTATATTTCGAAGTAAAAAGAAAAATCCAAATATACCTTAAGATATTATTTGCTTTGATTGCTCTTGGCTAAACATGTTTCGAAAATATATTTTCTTTATGGAATATATTTTTCTTAAATGTAAAATGCTAGAGTATTAGTTCTCCATTAAAAGCTATGAGACTAAATGGGGAATTTCGGAACTATTATGTAAATGTGCTTTGTGGAATTTCCGAAATTAACTTTGCCTCATTTCAAAGCTAAATCCTTAGTCAATATAAATAGGAGTGGTATCTCTCCTGAAAGTTTTATGCCTCTAACCAAGCTCTTCTTCGGAATTGTAAGTTTGTGTTTGTCGCTTTTCTTTTCAGTTACCTTTGAGCTTTTGCTCTCGGTCTAGAATTGCGTAAAAGTCTTCTCTTGGGATCGAGAAGCCTAGAAGTACCTCTTACGGGAAACTAGTTTATGTTTACTAGTCTTCTTTGTATTGTACTTGTGTTCTGTTCTATCACGTCTATCAAACCTAACGATCTTGTTTATTCTAAGGTCTTTGTCTTCTGATGTAAGGCCACTCAAGATCGTTGTGATTAGAACATACTCTTTATTTATTAACCTGGATTTGTCAGCAAGCCTCTTTCAGTTTGTGTGCCTACACTATAGACATTGAGTGGAATCAAGATCGTTGTTATTGGATTTGTTCTTTGCAGGTACATCGTTCTTCACGGTCATATCATATCGTACTTGCTACAACTATCTGCTTGATTCCAACTGGGACGACAAGGTTGCTCTTTCGGAAGTTCAGGTTTTGAAACCTTGATCGATATCTCGAGGTGTTTATTGCCTCAGTAAACTTAATAACCTCGCTCTTGGTGTGAAAAGACTTCGGTGAAATATCTGTTAGTTACCAAGGATATCATCTAGCGATTTGACCTGCCGCTATTTGGTTGTTGTCCATAAGGTTGTAATCGTCCGATTGGAGGTCGAGCAACGATAGTCCCCGCGACGGGCTGTGAGGCAACTCTTGCGTAAGACAGTAACAAGCGTATGTTTACGTAGAGGAGTACATGTGCGTGACTACCTTGCTTTGGTTGGAGGCGTAGGAATACTGAGGGGAAATCTTTGTGACTAATAGTCGTATTAGGGCCATATTGTCTGCACCAGCTAGTCCGAAGTCTGAGAGTAGGTGTGTTGGCGGCTTAATTCTTAAGAGTATTCAAAACTGGACTAGGTCCAGGGGTTTTTCTACGAGTTTGTAGTTTCCTCGTTAACAAAATCTTGTGTGTACTTTACTTTATTTCTGCGTTATATTTGATTCGTCATTTATAATTAAAGTATCGTATTTGTATGTTGACATAACCTTTCGATATCTTGTATTGATTCCCGTTGTGTGATTCAATCAGTAATGAAAGAGATCTTATAGGTGGACTAAAACAAAAGATTGGTGATGTACTCGGTACCCTCGTCTTTTCACAGAGCCAGTAAAAGAAAAGGTCAAGCGCTATCCGTGGAAACATTTCTATACGATCGAGACAAAAAATCACAGACAACAAATTTCGCGAGTAATACTAGAACGTTTTTGGTAATCCACGAATACATTATATTTCAACGATTTCGAAGCTGGTAAGTTATGTTTATTTTGTTTGTTTTTTCATATAATTTACACGTTATTTATTAAAATAGGTAGCTTTACAAATATGAAAACTTAGAAACTAAATAAGAATTATTGATTAATCAGTTATTTTTAATGTACACATGAATTACACCTCTCGATTTTTACATGCATACGGGAATGAAATTTGAGGGAGGCCCTCTTCCATACGACCAAGCAAAATGGGAGTGTCAGGAGAGGTAGAAATTATTAGTACCCAGGTTTTTGGCGTGGAATGGGCCGAATACTAGGGCTAAAGGATTATATATACCACGGTGAAAGCACTTAGAGCACTATTGTAAGACTATTGTTGACCACGACCCATCTCATTGGGATGAGATTGAAAGACTGTTCATTTTATGGGTTATTGGCCAAGTTTTTTTTCCAAAAGCAAGCACGGTGGTTAAATTTGGTTGGTGGGAAGCGCTTGAGGATTTGAGTATGGCACCCTTGTATGACTGGGCCACACCTTGCTTAGCTGAAATATACATTAGCTTGCGTGAGTGCTCGCGAACCGAGAAAACCAGCTCCAATGGTTATTGGGGGATAATATAGGTAATTATCGAAATTCTGAATTATTACAAATATTTATTTTCTTATTAATTTTACAATATATATACTAAAAAAAGCGCAATGTTTGAACTTCAGTTGTGGTGGTACGTAATCTTTGGCGTTGGGGCACCCGGACTTACTGATGAAGGAAGGACTGGAGTTCATTTTCCAATTGTTCAAAAGTTTGATAAAAAAAATACTGGGCAGAAGAACAAATTGAAGATGGTCAACACGTAATGATCCTGCAAAGGTCGCAACAATGTTCACGAACAACCAATAACATTATCTGGGATCGGTATGATGAGTATCCCCAGAGATGGGAGGAGCATGGGGATTTTTTGTACCAACGAAGCATGACTCGACACGTGTTATACAGTCAATCGTCATCAAAAGGTATTTGGTATTTCGGGGAAAGACTCACTGTTCAACTACTTGGACCTGATCATAAGCGCATACCTGTTGAAGAGGGTAAAATACCATCTGGACACGTGTCAGGAACAACGAAGTAGGGAATCAAACCCAGGAGGATCTCGTACACCAATGAGTTGTCTTAGTCGAATATTTGGAAAGATGTGTGTCAACTGGGAGACAGTGGAAGATATCGAAGAAGGAAAGCTCGGCACCAGGAACTCGAAATCCTCGACTGATGGTTACGAAGGTAAGGCTCCGAGAACAACAAGACAACTTCGAAGACATTCCAAAGACTACCGACCTACTTGAGAAACTCTGACACCACCACGATTGTGTATTTCGTCTTATTAGCTGTAATCCACTTTCGACTCGGCCTATAAATGGCGAGCTTGGTTTCCATTGTGAGGGTTGGATTTTTTGTGAAATCTTAAGACGTGTGAGTGGGATAAGGTTAGTATCTCCTCAGGTCTCTAAGCACAATTTCCATGTAGCATGTAGCCATAGAAATACAAGTTTTATTAATACTTAGATCTTCACCTTGTTTATACATATACGAATCAATCCCGATACTGTTTTATGAATCTCGGAATAATTTTATTTATAAGCAGTGCACCTTAAATTATTGTTTGTATGTATATATTTTATGGATGTTTGGTGTAAAGTCTCTATGCAGATTTCACAGTTTGGCGCTAGAAACAGGGACTGATTGAAACAACTTAGGTTTGCCTGTGATTTTTATGGAATCACGAGCTGGAGCCACACTACGCCCTGTCTATTGCAACTCAATGGTACATTCGAGAAAAAACATCATCTCGCGAAGCAATATAACATGAAGAATTCACAAAAGAGACAAAGATGGAAAATAGATAATGATAGTTGAGGAGGCAATGAAATTCGAGGCCTGGCAGTTAGAACCAGTATTTTTCTCGGCAGATGATATTCTTGAGCACGGTTCGAGCAACACTCCTTTGGTGATAACTGCAATTGTAAACAGAGTGTCATTATCAAAAATATTGATTGATCCAGGGAGTTCTGTCGATGTGCTCTTCGAAGTGGCCTACATGCAATTCTTCAATCATACCCCGCTGGTAGCCTTTGATTACACAATCTATGGATTCAACGGCAGAGCTTCGAAGCCAAAAAGAGACGTATGTTTACCAATCTATGTAGGTTCGATGACGTTGCAAACCACATTCTGTGTTCTAGATATCGAGTCACCATATAACTCTATATTGGGATGACCATGGCTGCACAGACTCTTGGGGGTAGCTTCGACATTACATCAGAAACTCAGATTCCGAACTCCTTTGGGCATATGCGAAATCAAGGGCGAAATAATGGAGTCACAAACCTGTCACGAGAAGGATATCGAGCAACGGAGGTATGCGAGGTGTAATCGAAGGGAACGACGAAGACAACAAAAGGTGGAGATGATCAAAAAAGAAATTAACCAAGTGATCAAGAGAGACAACGAGGCAATCACAAAGGAAGCTTTGAAGGACCCAACCCAATGAACGAGGAAACACCAAACTTTACACCTACGGGGCCTACTGAAGACGTAAACATAGGAACCATTGAGGAGCTAAAGATCGTGAAAATTGGAACATTAATGAGAGAAACACAACAAGCGGAATTGGAAAGCTTGCTAAAAGAATATGCAGATGTATTTGCTTGGAAGATGAGCGAGATGCCAGGAAGTAACCTAAGTTTAGCATGTACCATTTGGACATAAACCCCTCGGTACGACCATTCAAGCAGAGGCCAAGGAAGCTTGCAGACGTATATCAGGAGGCAGTTGAATCCGAGCTCAATAAGATGATTGCGATAGGAATCATCAAGAAAATCCAATATGCAGACTGAATCTCGAATATGGTTATAGTTCCGAAGAAAAACAAAGGAGTACGAATCTGCATCGATTTCAACAATTTGAAAAAAGCATGTCCTCAAGACCCACACCCACTTCCAAGCATAAATCAAATAGTGGATGCAACAACACGCCATGAGTTGCTAAGCTTCATGGACGTCTACTCTGAGTACAATCAAATACCTCTAGCAGAAGAAGATAAAAAAACACACAACATTCATAACTTCCCACGGGCTATTATGTTATACTCGAATGTCGTTCGGATTAAAGAACGCTGGTGCAGCAAATCAGAAGGCAATGAAGAACATCTTTCGTTGGTTGAAGAAGACCGTAGAAGCTTACGTGGATGATATGCTAGTAAAAAGTTAGAAAACGGCAACTCATGTGGGAGACTTACGAGAGATACTCGAGAAGATGCGCCAAATAAACATGAAAATCAATCCTGCAAAGTGCATATTCGGAGTTACCTCAGGAAAATTCTTAGGTTACATCGTTACGAAAACTGGAATCGAAGCAGACCCTCCAAAGGTGCAAGCAATCCGAGATATGCCATCACCTACAACAATAAAAGATGTACAAGCACTAAATGGAAGGATAGCATCCCTGAGCAGATTTATTGCCCGATCTTCGGATCGATGCAAAAATTTCTTTAGCATTCTGAAAAAGGGAGAAGAGTTTGTATGGACAGATGAGAGGGAAACCGCATTTCAGGGAATCAAAAATTACCTAGCAAGTCTACCAGCCCTACAACGTCCAGAGAAGGATGAAGACTTAAGACTCTATATAGCAGCCAATTCTGACGTCATCAATGCAGTACTCGTAACCACCAGAGAAGAAGAAAAACCGGTATATTACATCAGCAGGACACTCTTCCCAGCAGAGAAGAACTACACTAAATTAGAGCAACTTATACTAGCACTGGTGGTGGCAACTCAAAAAACTTCGGACATACATTCAAGCTTATCGAATCATTGTACTAACAAAAACACCCATTGAATCTGTCCTTAAAAACATTCAGGCAGCTGGAAGAATTGCAAAGTGGAATGCTCAAATAGTCCAATACGACGTGGTCTACGAAATTCGCACAACACTAAAATCGCTAGTTATAGCTGACTTTCTGGCCGAATTTCCAATCAAAGAGGACGAAAAAGAAGAACCAATGCTAGGCATCAAGGATGAAGATGGGCCATTAGACCTTCTACAACAATGTCATCCTCGGCGCTGGGAAATATATATTGATGGATCAGTAAATGGAGATGGTCGAGGAATTGGAATAGTTTTCACTTCGCCAGAAGGGGAACGCACTGTATACTCAATCCGATTAGAATTCGAGGCAACAAATAACCAGACAGAGTACGAAAAAATGATTCACACTTTAGAGCTTATGATTGAAATGGAAATTCAAGAGGCGAGAATAACCACAGATTCTCAACTTTTAGTGAGGCAGCTTGATGGCAGTTACCAGTCAAATGACTCTTTATCGAAATACAAGAAAATGGCAAGGAGATTAATGACAAAGATTCCACACCTAAAAATCCGGCACATATGCAGGAAGGATAACAAGCATGCGGATGCTCTGGTATTTATCGCCTAAAAAATGACAGACCCAAGTGTCATCTCCATCGAAATTGGAAGAATGAAGAAATCATCTATTGAGGATGCGAAGGAGGAGCTCGTAATGACAATACAAGACGAGGTCAAAGATTGGAGGGTACCAATAAGAAAGTATTTGGAAAACAAGGAACTACCAAGCAACCCGCTATAAGCACATAATATAATCAGCAGATCATCAAACTATAGAATCCTCGATGGAGTCCTATATAGGCAATCATTCTTGGGCCCACTACTAAGATGTGTTCATCGAGTGGATGGTGTCGCATTAATGACACAATTGCACAGTGGTGAAGCAGGAACTCATAGTGGACCAAGATTTTTAGCTCAGAGAACCAAAGCTCAGGGGTACTATTGGCCATACATACATGCCGACCCAAAGGACATATCTCGAAGATGTGACCCTTGTCAAAGATTTGCCAAGAGAATCCATGCACCAGCAACAAATCTAAACTCGGTGTTAAGCCCGTGGCCTTTCGCCAAGTGGGGGGTGGACATCGTGGGACCATTCATTCCGGGAACATGACAAAGAAAATACATCATCGTGGCAACTGATTACTTCTCGAAATGAATCGAAGCTAAAGCATTAAAGAATCACACAGGTCGAGACTTCTTCACCTTCTTTTGGGAAAATATATTTTGTCGATTCAGAGTCCCTACTGAGATAGTCTTGGATAACGCAAAGGAATTTCTAAGTGTCGATGTTATAGAATTGTTAAACCAATACAACGTAAGGCTGGGGACTTCAACTCCAATATATCCACAGAGCAATGGCCAGGCAAAGGCGACCAACAAACAATTGGAGATAACTTGAAAAAAAAAAGGGTTTTACCTCACAAAAAACAATTGTGCGAACACCTGCACAATGTGCGATGGGAATTTCGAAAATATCAAAGAGAGGCAACGGGGATGACTCCATTTCACCTTACATATGTAACATAGGCAGTACATCCCACTGAAATAATGATACCAACGGATAAATACAAGTCATGGGAGTAAAACCTCACAACTGATTTAATATATGCAAAACTAGATGATCTCGAAGAAGCCAGGGAAGACGGTTTGCAGCACATCATCAACTACCAACAAGGATTAGCTCGAGGATACAACAAAAAGGTTATCGAAAAGGAATTTCAGCTAGGCGAGTTGGTGTTACGAGAAATCCCACCTTACCAAAAGGGAAATGCAGGAAAACTGGAACCAATATGGGAAGGGCCTTTCAAAGTACAGCAAGTAGCAGGGAAGGGAGCATACAAGTTGCTCGATGAAGGAGGAGTAGGGCTTGGAAATGCATGGAATGCGAAATATATACGAAAGTATTATTCATACAAATAATGTACCTTGTTATCAATATTCGAATAAAGAATTCTTTTACATCTCGATATACTGCATCTCGGATC
>JAJJMA010135133.1:0-44096 GCA_023529015.1 Papaver nudicaule
CAACAAGGTTACTGATACAAAGACAGTAGACGAACCTACTGATATAGGCACTAAGGAGAAGATTTCATGATCAACGAAGTTACTAGTACGAAGTCAGTAGACACACCTACTGATACGGAGAAAACAGATGCATTCACCAACGAAGCGAACTAAAACGCACTTGCCAGAACAAACGACAACAAGAAGAAGATGGACATACATCTTGTGATACTACGACGCTTAGAAGAGCGAGGCATGAAACACGAAGAAGACATACAGCCTCAACGAAGGGAAATATAGAAGGAACTATGATATCGGTTTTCTTGAAGGATTATTAAAAATAAACCTCAAGAAAAGGGGCAAACTGTTAATGCATAAATATCGCTATCCAACAAACCTCAAACAGAGGTAAGAAGGCACGACAGAGAAGGCGAAGCGAAGTATGAGACTACTACGAAGTAGGCTACCGCGGTAATCAAAAGAACGAGGGAAGGCATCACCGACTCACGACACCCTCCAAGAAATCACATCAGCACCTTATAGGATACAGAAGGCTAGGGGCACGCGTCAATACATGGCTGGATCAGACAGCGGTTTAAAGCAACTTAACGGATAAGAATTAGGGGCATCGAGAGCATCAAGGGATTCATATAACGAAGATATATACCAACCGAGAGGTGTCAACACTGGATTGCACCATATGGGCGGTGTGCAGAAGCCAGCTGTCGCGAAGGAACATCAAAGCATCAGAAGAAACGAAGGGTAGCAAAGAGGGATCATTTCCCCTAATCGCTATAAATACTCCTCTTCACCAAGAGATTGGGGGTCGAAAAAATCACAAGGGTAGATACTATAGTCAAAAACCTTCTGGAATAAGAGGAAGAGATTACACAGTATCACTCCCAAGCTGTATTGAATCGAACCAGATAATCACCAAAAGAATCTGTATTACTATGATAGGAATTTGTATAATGAAGATGATTTAATGATATGGAGATGAAACACTTCGTTGTGGATCCACCTTGTCTAGTTTACTTTCAATATTATCCACTGTCTTAGAGTTTCTGATGAGTCCTTAAGATCGTTGTTCCAATCATTGGATACGAACATGGACGAGGATCCAAGGTGGTACATAACCGATAACCACCATTAATCTTAAAACTTCATGAGTGTTTGATATGGGATAATTAGTATCAACAAGCAACACTTGCGTGGTCCTCATGCTCCTTCTCCTGCGAACACAAGACCGAGAATTGTTAGTTAAATACTAGCAATACGAAGGCAAACCCTAAAAAAAACGGACTGCCGGCAAAGGCGTCCAGAAATAGTAAGACTCACCTGCATGAATTCACGATCGACAGCCTCACTGGAAGACGAAGCATGGATGCCGACACCAGTCGACTCATCCACCTCAACCCCCACGACCACAGATGGGGACTCCGCAACGTCGTCGTGCTCCTTCGGCACAGGATCCTGCACAATGCACGAAAAGTTCAAGCAGCAAAATTATAAAAGAGACAGGCGTAACAAAGAACTCCACCAAGACGCGAACAACTCACCTGAGATGGAAAGGGACATGAACCCATCACTGGGGAAGGATCAATAACGCGACCCTCAGGTAACTCCATCCTGTTACTCTTAATCCTCTTCTTAGGTTGGACGACCAGAGGAGGCGCCATCTATTACCCAAACAAAAAAAAAACCCATTTAATAAAGGCGAGGTGAATAAAAGCGTATATGTGAGCATTCAAAAAGGGGGTTTACCTGGGGTGTCACAGTAAAGGTGGGCCTGTCATCTGTGTTCACCTTTTTCAGGAAGTTACCCAGAGCCAGCCAAGTGTAATCCCAGAATTTGCTGAATTCGGGAGTGACCCTCATCAGTCTACCAGCAACCAAGAAGATGACCTTCCTCCCAGGATCTTGAGTGGGGTCCAAGTATTCGCGTAAGTCGTCCTTAGAAGGAGGGAGGGAACGGTCCAAGGGCACGTCTTGATCGAATCCCATGAACCGTGCTGCTCTGTCAATGTTGTACGCCTGCCTCTCTAACTCGCCCTGATAAAAGCCAAGGATAAAACCTGAGACGCTACTACACATGAACACCTGCTGACCTTCGTCCTCGATACTAGTAACGCCGCGAGATGCGGAACGCAAGACAACTTCCCCAGTCTCTGCAGCAGTCTGGAGTTGAAGGACCCTATCATCAGGAATGTCGCACCATGGACGAAAACAGACACTCTCTTCCTTATCCAAAAGATCTATTAGCTTCACTGAATCCTTGGATTGCTTATCACTCCACCACATGATTCTGGCATGCTCCAACGAATCTGAAGGGAGACCACCTTGCAGAGCATACTCCACATAGTGTTCCCAAAAGAAGGCCTGGAGGAAGGGAAGGTTGACAAACGACGAAATACGACCCGTAGAAGAACTAGACATGTTCCTGGCTAAAGCACTCAGATGCGCATACTGGGACCCAAGGAACAAGCTACCAATCGGAAAAGGCATACCCCGAGCTAGCCAAACAGCATATGGGACGACAGCAGGCTTCAGCGTCCTGACAGGATCATACTCGAATATATCTCGCGACAACCAGAGTGTGATGAATGCTGCTATAATCTTGGTGTTGCTGAGAGCGTCACTCCTACCTCCAGGCGAATACCAGTAATAGATCCACCTGGTATAATTCTCATCGGCCGATGCATTAGGTAAATGAAGATCTCTAATCTTTGTATTTATTTCATCAACCACGACATCGCAAGGGAGCCCCGTATAGTTCCTCGAAAGCTTCCCGGGTATCGGAAGGTGATATAGAGCTGATAATGCCTCCAAAGAAATGGTGAGCTCCCCAAAGCCCATGGCAGCAGTATTGGTGGATTCACACCAACGAGAAGCAAAGGCGACAACACCGTCAACGTCTACATGCACCTTCAGCTTGCCAGACGCCCTCACCGCGTGCGCAATCCCAACTTCTTATAAAATATTTTACACCTTCTCGTCATTCAACATGGAATCCAACAAAGGGATCCACTGAGCTAGGGGAGCCCTAGGAGCGCCAAAGTCAATGGAAGAAGTCGCATATTCACCTCGTTGAAAGGAAACCTAATGATCTCACCAGGAGCAACAACCGACGACGGAGACCTGGGTCTTATTGTTATACTTCAGAGCAAAAGCGAGCCCCTGGATCGACTCGGCTCACAAGTTGGGTAGTTCTCCTACCAATCTCTTTATACGCATCAAAGAACTTATCCTCAACACTAGACGTCCCAACGATAGAAGCACAGGAGTAGCGTCATCACTTCGCTTTCTCTGTAACGCGCAATCAATTCCAAGTAAGTTACTACATACTCGTATACACATAATAGTAATCACTCTCTTAACATCATGGATAGTTATGCATACACACTTACTAAAGTATACATGCAACACGATAACATGCTATTATAAAAAATATATAATAATTTTTATGCATGAGTATGAGTGGCGCCATACCCATGGCGCCACCAAGTTAGCCTTGGCCCTTCGGCCAAGGCCGTGGTACTCCAAAACCATGGCGCCACTCGTCCCTCCCCACGGACGCATATATATCCGCGTATATATACACGACCGCAAAAAAAAAAAAAAAAAAATTTAAAAAACACATAACCCTAGATTACCTTGTTACTCCTTGTTGTTGATCCACTTGACGACATGATGAATGCAGACTAACAAGCACGATTAAAGAGGATGAATCGAAAAGAAGAGAAAAATATGCTGCACTGGGAAACCCTTCTCTCTTTTCTCTTCTTTATTGAAAACTTAACCTAGTACCAGTAAAACTCCTAAACAAGGAAAGTGGGACACGAGACCCAATGCCTTTCTTAAATCCCGCCAGCTCTAGGACTGACGAGTAAAAAAAAAATGCGCACGCATCTCGAGACGCGACAGTCATGGCGCCATGGCCACAGCCGTCCACGGTGCATCCCATGGCGCCATGGCCACCCCCCTTTCACTCCCTTACCCACGCACGTGTATATATATAAAAAAAACAACTTTCTCTATATATAGGCTTGCCATCGATTTTCAAGGTCACTAACACTAAGACCTAATCTTTTGTAATTCTTTGTTAAACAAAAAAAAACCCGAAGGCTATTAGAATTGCCAGCACCATCCAGTGCTTAGTATGAAACATTACTGTTCACACTAACCAGGGGACTTAATGTAGATGGTGAAAAATGGAGAGGGACAAAAATGTAAAACTACTCTCTAATTACGCCTTACCTAAAGGCAATCACCTACTTAGGCACATCTCTATGGCTCAGAATACAACCTATTCTGCAAGCTGAAAAATACTCTCTACGAGTTCTCTCTTATAACTCCCGGTGGAGAGAATAATATCGTAGTGCAGTGCTAAAGTAACCCCACCAACACGTAAACCCATCAATTTACTTCATGTCGACATCGCTTCGAATTCCTCGATATCAGAACTAAATTGCTCAATGGTATATGGTGGAGAGTTAACAGAGACGCATCCTCACGGATTCCTCTTAAAATACGACTCAACACATGAGTCTCAATGAAAACCTCAGAAACGTCGCGGCTCTAGGCCTATCCAGAGCTCTCTGAGAATCATACAACAGCCTAAACACACTTAGGTAGGCCGCACTCTGAACACAGAATGGTAACATACTATGGATAAACACGCCACAACCTAAAATACGCCATAACGCAAGTGCACAAGTACGCCATTACGCAAATCCACAAGTACGCCATAGCCAAAGTGGCATAGCCTGAATGCGCCACGAGAAAATTGGCCTTGGCCAATGGCCAAGGTCGTGGTCCCTAGGCATGGCGCCATGAGTAATGACGCCACAAAAATTGTCCTTGGCCAGTGGCCAAGGCCGTGGTCTCCTGGACCATGGCGCCATATTAAAACTGCCCTTGGCCAGTGGCCAAGGCCGTAATCTTTTGGACCATGGCGCCATAAGGATGGCGCCATACCAAAGCTGGCCTTGGCCTGTGGCCAAGGGCGTAATGCCAGTGCAGTGCCATGGCGCCATATCCATGGCGCCATGAGTTTCTGGCCTTGGCCAATGGCCAAGGCTGCTGCTATACATCCACTATGCGTGTCTCTAAGCGCGACACTCACGTTAGCCACAGAGTCATAGCCACACGACGATGTTCAAACTCAACACAACCATGCAATATCTGCATACCACTCGAGATATCAAAACATCATACGAGGGGGATAACTTTAGGGGTATTGGTCTGGCGGTCTACGACTGTTAGAAAGAAACTGATAGAGATGATGGACACTTATGAGAAGGTGGTGCTGAGTGGACATGTTCTACACGACTCTTGCAGTTACAGAGAATAACTCATGTCCTTCACTCATTCACTCTTCCACGACTTCCACCTTCTATGTCGAGAGATCAGGGTGAGTTCAACACTATGAATAGAGGCTTCCTCTATCTTCCAAGGCAGAACATATTTCTAGAGCATCCAGAAACATTCTCAGAGCCAAAACACCTGAGCAATACAACACGCTTCTAGCCTTGGAGATTTCCAGTCAACCTTACGACGGAGATCCCGAACTCTAACACCCAAAAACACACATCCTCAACCTGATCTCAAGTTTCTTCGTTGTTTCCCTCCCTATACAACCTCTATCCTCTCTGTAACCGAAGCAAGACTTGAACGGCCATTGACTTGGATTAGGCTTGTCTTGTTCGACTTTGATCTCGAGCACTACGAAAGTACCTAGAGACAGTGCATTGTTTTTCAGGCAAAAACATAACTTAAAGACGGAGAAGAAAAGAAAGCTCTAAGAAATATGGTCATAACTACAACACAAATACCGCAAGCGGTAAAATGAAGTTATCATAAGACATACTGATCACAAGTGATCAAGTCACAACATAAAGCTCAAGCTGAGAGTTATGTTATGTCTTTTGTAGCACAAGTGTAAAAGATAATGGAATTGCGTTATTTAGATTCACTAACCTGTTGAATGATGAAGCCGGATGTCTTCGTTTGATCTCAGTCTTTCTTCAACTCTTCAACTAGTGATTCTAAATCCTACCAAAATCTTCCACAACCTAAAGCTAACTCTCTCATGACTTCACCTAATTGTGTGTTGTTTAGCGATCGAGTTTTGATCACTAAAGTTGACAACTAAGCTTGACATACCAACACTTAGTGAGGTTGACCGAGCCATGCTCTAACATGATCTTCAAATTCCAATCTGAAGGAGTGCACCATGCGATCTTCCGTGGGGGAAGTGAGAACAATACCAATCCATGCTCCTTCTTTATTCCTGGAACCATCAACGAAAATTTCCCATCTCCGAGAGTTGGGAGTTATGACGCTGTTAGGATCTTCTTTGTCTTCCTCAAAACCTGGTATGTCATCGACGCCATCATCATTGTCCAAGGGTAAGTCTGCCAGAAAATCAGCAAGTACTTGAGATTTTCGGGACGTGCGGGATTCGAAGATAATCTTGTGCTGCCCCAGCTGGGCATTCCATTTTGATATCCTCCCTACGACCTTCGTATTACCAAGTATTGCTCCCAATGGTGCTTTGGTGATGACACGAATGTAATGAGCGTCAAAATAAGTTCTCAACTTCTGACTTGCATGTACAAGGGCCAAGATGAGTTGTTCCAGCTTTGTAACGCCCCAAAATCGACCTGCTTAGAGGTCAAAGGCACAATCTATGTTATGAGGCATTAAGGATCTAATACAAGCAATTAATTTCTAAATTACAGTTTCAATCTATCCAAATCTAAACCCTCACTGATATTTGATAAATGAGAACCTCTCAAGGTATATGAATATAATAATGTGTTGTTGTTACAATAACACAGACATAAAATATAACACAAACATCTTTAACTCGCTAACGCTTTAGATTACGAAACGCAAATCTTCACGTGCACCATCGCTTCTGATAACTGAAACTGAAGTGGAAACGAGTGAGCACATCATCCCGAAGGGTGCTCAGTGGAAACAAATACAACATTCAAGTAATTATTAATATCCTTTACCGTTCTACTAAAGGAAAGCAGTACCTGTCAGATAGTATGATATTCCCCATAAAATGATCCGACCATACCAAAACGACCGAAGTCATTCTCTATGATAATCACAAAAGGATGGTTCCAACCATACCAACATGCTCATAACAAATCACCCAATCACTCAATTCAAGTCAACGAAATATAAAGCATATTAAATAAGGATTGTTATTCTAACCCGTCCCCGCATAACAATCTCATAAAGTACCCACACAAATTATGAAACCAGGATTTCTCCCGAGTAAACGTTAGCATAACCAGTCAGATAGCAATGATATTCCCAAAAAAATGGTTCAACCATAACCAATAAGACTAACAAACAAGCACAATATGCATATGACTATTCTCCCCCGATATAGTATTCTATAATATAATATTGAGGGTACAATTCCGTCCCCCCTATTTATAATATTGTCCACGGCGCCAACATCACGTGCTATTTATAATATTGGTAAAGCAATACCGCCCCCTATTAGATAAATCTATACTATAAGTAATAATACTGAGGAAACAATTCCGCGTCCTCTATTTATAATATTGGAAAACAATTCCGCCCCCTATAATAATATTGGAAAACAATTCCGCCCCCTATTAGAACTTAGCAAGGATCCATGGAATTCCCACGGACAATCCCCGCGGAGAGACTAGTCAATACATATCAGGCGCATACCCATCAAATGAATACAAAACATGCTTACGGATATTTAACTTTTAAACTAATCAATAATTACAAGAAGGTTATAAGAGTTCCCACCTTTTTGAAGACAAGTCATTCCCACCTCAAGATCCACCGCCGACTGGTTCATCTCTCGTACTAATCGTTGTTAATACAAACTAAATGTTAATCACTCAATCATAGTCAATAGGTAAGTGCAAAACAATATTCTACAAGTTCACAATTATCCTAAGTGAAACTATTCATATTTCTAATTCTAATATTTATTCTTTTATAATATTCACCATATGTTTTATAATAAATAATCTACTCATCAAAATGAGATGAATTATATGTCATTTCGAAGATCTCGCGAAGCTCTCCAACTTTGCAGAAGAGACCAAAAGCTAATTTGGACTCTAAGTGGTCCAAAAACCCAAAATAGTGTAACTGGGCCAAAACCCATAGCCCAGCGGGCCAACCCGGACTGGCCCACCAACTAACCCGTGACACGTGTCATATAACTATCAAAACGAGTCAACTCGGGTGACTCGGTGGCTGACTCGATCTGACTCGCTAGTCAGAAGCTGACTCGGTCATCTTCTTCATCAAGAACCCTAGGAAAACAACCCCAACTACCTAACTTTCGAGGGCTATATCTATTTCAATTTTGATCCAAATGAAGCATGCTATATATGAATGGAAAGCCTGGGAAGTGTACTCCAACTTCATGTTTTGATAAAAATCTAATAAAATTCCTATCGGCCTAGAAATGGCCTAGAACAGGTCACCTCACTGCTGTTTTTCTCAGATTTCCAGATTTACATCATGTTACTAAAATGGCCGCCAAAAATTCATTATAGTTTTAAATGAAGCAAACTCGGTCTCTATGGAAATCTAAGAAGCAAACCTCCATCTTTTATGTTCAAACCAAAAATCAATAAAATACTTAAGATAGTCTTTTTAGCGTTTGGAAACCAGCAAAGTTACACATAAAATCATGATTATCATAAATATCAAGAGTCTCATTGATTAAGTTTATTTCCAATGTTTAAGAGATACCCAATTCATTGTTAACATATTGAAATCAAATAGAGAGTTTACCTTAATTAATTGTGTGTGTTTAAACCTCATCAACCATGTCCATCATCATCATCAATCTCTTTTCACTACTCTCTTTTATTTCCCTCACTTCCTAACTCTCTCCTTCCTCTTTTATCCTTCTTCCAAAACTCTCAACGAAAACTCTATCTTATTTTTTCCAAGTTTCTATTTCAACTCTCCTTACCTATCTAACCATCTCCCTGTTTCTCCCATACTCTCACACCACCTCCTTTCCCATGCAACGGAGATAATCTCCAAATTTACATTAAATTTAAGATTTTAGTTATTCTTACACCCTTTTTGCACTCCTACCATTATAAATTCTTAACTATAGTTACACCTCATTCACACTACCTATTCATTAAATTAAATAAAAATAATATCAAACTTACACCTTGATTACACCCTAATCACGTGTTACTATTCCCAACTCTTAAATATTGCTACGGGATGTCTACTTTTGATTCAATATTCCGAGAGTCGCATCTTCCTCGTTAGACATCCGATTGACGCGTTCTATTAGTCGATTTCGCATAACTTTTCGAGATCTATCTAGTGGTACTATTAGTTGTCCCAAATTATGATTTTATAAATTAACATTTTGTTATTAAACTCAATTAATTAAGTCAATACGCGACGTAATTGTCATTTGGCCAGTCAATAGCCATTGACCTGCTTGCGGGTCATTACAAGCTTGGTATAGTTATTCACTGCTGGGGATAGGGTTTTGCTCACATAATAGATTGGTTGTTCTTCCTTCAGATTTGTACGAACCAAGACTGCGCTTACCGCATTGTTTATGACCTCAATGGATAACACTAACACCTCATCCCGCTCGGGTTTTTGGAGAATGGGTATCGCGGCCAGGTATTCCTTTATTTTTTGGAATGCTTGCTCGCATGCTTCATTCCACGCAAACTTGCTTTCTTTTTTCAATATGCTGAAGAAGTGCTTGCATTTGTTTGAGGATCTGACAATGAATCTACCAAGTGCCGCAAGACTCCCATTGAGTTTCTGAACTTCTTTTAGTTTCCGTGGTGAAGGCATGTCCACAATTGCTTGGATTTTGGCTGGATCCACTTCAATTCCTCTTTTCGTGACCAGATACCCTAAGAACTTTCCCGATGTTACCCCAAAAGTACACTTGTATTGATTCACCTTCATTTTACATTCTCTCATAGCCTGAAAAATTTCCCTGAGGTCGCCAAGATGATTGCTTGCCATTTTGCTTTTGACCAACATGTCATCAACGTATACTTCCAAGTTGTGTCATATCCATGGTTCAAAAATCTTGTTCACTAGCCCTATGATATGTTTCCCCCGCATTTCTTAGACCAAATGGCATCCTTGTATAACAATACAGCCCTCTAGGAGTGAAGAATGCGGTATGTTCCTGATCTTTTGGTGCGAGTGCAATCTGGTTATACCCTGAGTATCCATCCATAAAAGATAATAGTTCATGCCCCGTTGTTGCATATACCAGTTGATATATACTAGGAATAGGGTAACTGTCCTTTGGGCAGGCTTTGTTGAGGTTGGATAAATCTATGCAAATCCGTACCCCACCATTTTTCTTTGGTACTATTACCATGTTAGATATCCAAGTTGGGTATTTGACTTCCCTAATGAATCCTGCATCCAAAAGTTCCTTAAGCTCCTGCTCAACCACATGATGGTAATCTGGTGATATCTTCCGCAACCTTTGCATGAAAGGTTGCGTTCCCGTTTCTATTTTCAACTCATGCTCCGCTACTTCTTGGTTTATGATCAGGCATATCACCCATTTTCCATGAAAATATGTCTGCGTACTCAATTAGAAACTTATGGAGCGCTTTCTCCTGTTCTCCCCCCATCAGAGTTCCATTTTTAATCATTCCAGGTGCCTCTGCGGTGCTTATGTTTACCTCTTTGGTTGGTTCAAGCGCAGAGAAAAGTGGCTATGGTGTCCTTATGAGGGGGGCGTTCTTTAATTGCTATTTGGTTTGCGTTTTGCTCTTTACGGACTTCATCACTTCGAGTTCGCCTGGGCTCATTGCGGGACATGACGTGTTTGGCTTTTTGGCGCGTTTTTGTGCAACTGCAAGGATCTCTCTTGCAATGTCAGTGAGGTGTTGCTCAATAGCCAAGTTGTTGTCTTTCTCTACTTTTCTCCAAGGACTGGACATTTCGTATCCTGGATCCGTGCGGACATGCATTAAACTTTTCCCTTTGGACTCCTCAAGGTACTCATCAATGACCATCACTACACGAATTCAGCTTTTTAACAATAGAGCCATTAGGCACGGTTTGCATTTCAGCAACGTACATACGCTGCTGTTGGGAAGCTCGTAACGTCTTAAATAGTTACTGAAAATGTTATCTGTTACAGTGCTCCGTCGTTTTGATAGTGCAATTACCCGCCTACCCTCAATATTTCGGTGAACTTCCTAAGTTAGCCTCGAAACTTTTCCTTTTCCCCGCCCAACTTTTGGGCTGATGGAATTTCAACCCCAGCAACGTAACAGAACCGGATTTTTATTTCAACGGATTAACTTGATACCACAAATCCGAAAATAAGAAAACCCAAAAGTAAAATAAAAAAAAAAATCATTTGAAATTATGAATTCAAGGATGTATGTCCAACACCAACAACTTAAAGTAAAATCATTCACTCATTTCTCTCGCAGATTTCTTTTCCTCTGCCGGATTCTTTCTCTGCCGACGTCCAGTTGACTGGAAAATTCATCGAGTACAGTGTGATTTAGTGTGGGGGAACTTCATCAAGATCATTGAATCAGAAAAATCTTCTATGAATTATCGATTTGAAAACTGTTTTGAGTTTAGTCGATGTAGATGGTGAAAAAATAGAAGATGGACAAAAATGTAAAACCACTCTCTAATTACGCCTTACCTAAAGGCAATCGCCTACTCAGGCACATCTCTATGGCTCAGAATACAACCTGTTCTGCAAGCTGAAAATACTCTCTACGAGTTCTCTCTTATAACTCCCGGTGGAGAGAATAATATCGTAGTGCAGTGGTAAAGTAAACCCACCAACACGTAAACCCATCAATTTACTTCATGTCGACATCGCCTCGAATTCCTCGATATCAAAACTAAATTGCTCAATGGTATACGGTGGAGAGTTAATAGAGACGCATCCTCACAGATTCCTCTTAAAATACGACTCAACACATGAGTCTCAATGAAAACCTCAGAAACATCGCGGCTCTAGGCCTATCCAGAGCTCTCTGAGAAGCATACAACAATCTAAACACACTTAGGCAGGCCACACTCAGAACACAGAATGGCCTAACATACCATGGATAAGCACGCCAAAACCTAAAATACGCCATAACCAAAGTGGCATAGCCTCAACACGCCACGAGAAAATTGGCCTTGGACAGTGGCCAAGGCCGTGGCCCCTAGGCATGGCGCCATGGGTTATGGCGCCACAACGATTGGCCTTGGCCAGTGGTCTCCTGGACCATGGCTCCATGAGGATAGCGCCATACTAAAACTGGCCTTGGCCAGTGGCCAAGGCCGTGGTCTCCTGGACCATGGCGCCATAAAGATGACGCCATACTAAAATTGGCCTTGGCCAGTGGCCAAGGCCGTAGTGCCAGCGCAGTGGCGCCATAATGCATGACGCCACGAGATTTGACCTGGGCCCAAGGCCAAGGTCTTTGATGCTCCATGGCGCCATGAGTTCCTGGTCTTGGCCAATGGCCAAGGCTGCTACTATACATCCACTATGCGTGTCTCTTAGCGCCACACTCACATTGGCCACAAAGTCATAGCACACGACATTGTTCAAACTCAACACAACCATGCAATATCTGCATACCACTCGAGATATCAAAACATCATACGAGGGGGATAACTTTAGGGGTATTGGTCTGGCGGTCTACGGCAGTTAGAAAGAAACAGTTAGAGATGATGGACAGTTACGAGAAGGTGGTGCTGAGTGGACATGTTCTACACGACTCTAGCAGTTACAGAGCACAACTCATGTCCTTCACTCCTCCACTCTTCCACGACTTCCACCTTCTATGTCGAGAGATCAGGGTGACTTCAACATTATAAATAGAGGCTTCCTCTATCTTCCAAGGCAGAACATCTTTCTAGAGCATTCAGAAACATTCTTAGAGCCAAAACACCTGAGTAATACAACACTCTTCTAGCCTTGGAGATTTCCATTCAACTTTACGACGGAGATCCTGAGCTCTTACACCCAAAAACACACATCCTCAACCTGATCTCAAGTTTCTTCACTATTTCCCTCCCTAGACCAACCTCTATCCTCTCTGTGACCGAAGCAAGACTTGAACGGCCATTGACTTGGTTTAGGCTTGTCTTGTTCGACTTTGATCTCGAGCACTACGAAAGTACCCAGAGACGGTGCTGTGTTTTTCAGGCAAAAACATTTGGAGACCACATTGGGAGATCAATCTCTCGGTCCCAGAAGGTCTTCATTGAAGAGACAGTTACTCTAGGGATGATGGCGCAAGAAATTCATCTCGATAGTCCAATTCACATTAAGAGCTTCACTGCTTACGACAAATCAGTAAAAGACGAAGCTACCCTTCTCATCGAAAAGTTATGCGAACTCCTGCATTTCTCAAAGGGACAACGTGTAGATACGTTTGACTCTCTTAACCGCATCGCTTTCGAAGCAAACCTGACTCCAACCATACCCATGATCTCAGAGATTTCCATAACAGCTGATACGCACACGCAAGACATCACCTTCACCAACAAAGATATGGTGGCTGAAGAGGGACACAACCGTGCCCTCTATGTAACTGCTCACATCAAAGGTACGGAGTTCAAGAGAGCGTTGGTCGTCACCGGAGCAGCAGACAACGTGATTTCTTTAAAAACTCTAAGAATCGCGAGGATCCCTAAACAACAAGTAGTCTACCACCCAATCGTGATGAAAGACTTCGAGGGGAACAAGACGAGTACCTACGGGCACGTCAACTTGGAATTGAAGGTGGGACCCATCCACACGTAGGCTAAATTCCACGTGATCGAAAAGGAGCCTGAATATCACATGATACTGGGAAGGCCATGGTTACACGAGAACAAAGTCGTCGCTCTACTTACCATCAATGTTTGAAAGCAGTTCTAAACGAAGGTATTGTCCGTGTGACTGCATCTCTCTCCCCATACTCATCAATATACGACGCCGAGTTTGTAGATCCAAAGGACGAGACATCCCAGTGCCAGAACAAGATCTACAGTGTGCCGCTCCCGAATTGGACATCCCTGGAAAGACACGATCTGCAACGACAGTCAGGCAGAGATGCAAAACCGGGGGAAGGAGGAGGTAAAGCGGCGACGCAAAAAATGACATGAAATTTCGTGACGGCCCAGAATACTAAAGGAAGAATGGTTTACCTCCGACGTCAATGTTAGCAATTAACAGGGGAGACTAGTCATAGATCTCCCCGCCACAGAGAATGTAACTACAATGAACAACGGTCGAGGAAGAATTCCAAGAGGCGCCTCCACCATTGCAAGATGGGACGGACTCCACCTCCGATACACTTGAAACAATCAACATTGGAACAGAGGAATCACCCCGACCTATCTTCATCAGTTCAACCTTGTCACTTGAGGAGCGCACTGAATTCGTAAACTTGCTGAAAGAATACCAAGACACGTTTTCTTAGACGTACGAGGAGATGCCAGGACTCGACGAAAAACTGGTAACACACCACTTATCTATCACCCCGGGTTCTAGACCAGTCAAACAACAACCGAGGAATTTCAGACACGACGTAGAGGAACAGACAAAAGCCGAAATACAGAAGTTGTTGGCGGCATGATTCATCAAGCCAATCCAACACACTACCTGGCTGGCCAATGTGGTACCCGTCAATAAGAAGAATGGTCAAATACGTTGCTGTGTCGACTTCAGATACCTAAACAAGTGCTGCCCAAAGGATGATTTCCCGTTCCCAAACATCGACATGCTTGTAGACGCTACCAGTGGTCACGCCATGTTCTCCTTCATGGATGGATATAACGGATATAATCAAATAAAGATGTATGAGCATGACGCCCCGAGAACGGCATTTCGGACACCCCTCGGGAATTTTTACTACACGGTTATGCCCTTCGGTCTGAAGAACGCGGGAGCTACTTACAAACGAGCAATGACAGCCATCTTCCACGATATGATGCACAAACAGGTCGAGGATTACGTGGATGATATAGTTGTAAAGTCCAAGACCAGGACATCTCACCTAGAGGTATTACGATGCGTATTCGAACGATGTCGGGAATACAAACTGAAGATGAACCCTTCGAAGTGCGCCTTTGGCGTTTCTTCGGGGAAGTTTCTCGGATTCCAAGTAACTAAAGAAGGAATCAAGGTCGACCCATCCAAGACCCAAGCTATTACCACCATGCCACCACCCAGGACGGTGAGGGAACTGAAGAGCTTCATGGGTAAGGTATCCTACATTCGACGCTTCATCCTAGGACTTTCTCAATTTGTAGCCTCGTTCACCCCGCTGCTGAAGAAATAGGCTATCTTCGTATGGACATCCGTCCAACAAGAAGCATTCCGCAAGATTCAGCAATTACTCTTGTCACCGGCGGTCATGAAGTCTCCCATACGAGAACGACCACTACTCCTCTACACTTCCTCGAGCGACGTCACGATTGGAGTGCTGCTAGCACAAGAAGACGAAGGAGGATTCAAGCGCCCGGTCTACTACATCAGTCGTACCCTAAAGGATGCGGAACTTCGATACCCCAAAGATGAGAGAGCATGCTTGTCCATGGTCTTTGCGGTACAAAAACTTCGACACTACCTCCTTTCCAACCGAGTATTCCTAATCGCGAGGGAGGATCCCATCAAATTTCTCCTCTCGAAGCCTGCCCTGATTGGGAGACCAGCGAACTGGTTATTACAGATGTCTGAGTTCGACATAGCTTGCGTATCCCCGAAAGTCGTCAAGGGGCAAGCAGTAGCGGACCTTCTTGCTGCATTCCCGGGAGAAGACTCTACGGCTCTAAACGAGGAGGTACCAGGAGAATTCCCCGAGATAGCGCTGGTGAAAGCAGACACATGGGTTTTGTACTTCGACGGATCTGCTACCCCAAGCGACAACACTGGAGGAGCCGGCGTCGTCCTAGTATCCTTGGCAGGAGAAGTATCCTCCCATTCATTCAAACTGGACTTCAAATGCATCAACAACTCGACGGAGTACGAAGCCTTCCTCCTAGGATTATCATTAGCTAGGCAAGCAGACGCAACACACCTCGAAGTCAGAGGCGACTCAAAGCTACTGGTGAACCAGATGAACGGAATATACTCTCTCAAGGAAATCACTCTTGCTCCTCATAGGGCTGAAGCCCAAAGGTTGCTGAACCATTTTGCTGACGCCACCATAATACATACTGGACTCACCAACAATAGGCATGCTGACTGCTTGGCGACCCTGGCGTCCAAACTTCAATTTGAAGGGAAGGAGGAGACTGTAACAGTGAAGAGACGGACCGTCCCCTCAACCTGGCTAACGGAGGACGAGATCATACCAGACAACGACTGGCGGACACCCATTGTCGAAGATCTAGGTAACTATACTACCGAGCGGAAACTCAGCATTAAGGAGTTAAAACATTTATTTCTCTTCCATGGAGTGTTATACCATAGAAACCCAGATGGGTCATTGTCGCGGTGATTGGGAGGACTTGAAGCACGACAACAGCTTGGACGTGTTCATATCGAAGTTTGCGGGCAAACTCTCGTCGTGACCCTATATCGACGCTTTCAGAGACTTGGGTACTATTGGCCAACGATGAAGGCACAATCCCGAGCCCTACAAGAGGCGTGTCCCAAATGTAAAACCCCTCCTCACCAATCTGAAGCCTTGGTATGCCAGCCTTCCGAAGATTAGAGGAAACCTTTCATCAAATACCTCAACGAAAAGATCCTATCAGCATATCAACACGTAGCCAACCGTCTAATTAAGAGATCCAGGAGGTTCGTCTACCATGAAGGAGTATTATATCGTAAGAGCTACGGAGGAAGTCTACTCCGCTGGTTGTCGGACGAGGAGATCCCCACGGTTCTGAAGGAGGCACACGAGACTGAACACCAAGGGAAGAGGAAACTGTTTCTACAGATTCATGAAAGGTATTACTGGCCGACTATGGAGAATGACGCGGCGTCGTTTGTGCAGAAGTGTTGTAGAAATCTATGGGCCTAACTAACCTTGAAAACCGGTTTGCAAGGTTAGGGTTGCCCAAGACTTATATACTTCACATATCCAAGATATCAGGCGGCGTTCATCAAGGAATGCATTATCTGCAGGTTTGGAATTCCCAAACATATCATTAATGACAATGGGACGCCATTTGTTAACAAAGATGTAGCGAAGTTACTCCAAAGGTTCGAGATTCAGCACATTTGCTCACCTCCATACTACCCTCAAGGGAACGGGAAAGCGGAGAGTACCAACAAGTCGTTGATTCGGATCATTAGCAGAACTGTACACGACAACCCGGGGTCGTGGCACGAGCAGTTACGTATGGCGCTATGGGCCTACAGGATGTCTCCACGAAGCTCCACCGGAACGTCACCTTACTCACTAGTCTATGTCGCCGACGCCATACTACCAGCAGAAATTAAAGTGCCATCTGCTCGCATTGCAGCAGCAAGTGGTGTTCATTGGAATGAAGCCGAGGTAGCAGATTCAAGGATAACAGAGCTAGACTCTCTGGATTCAAGACGAACCAAAGCGAAGAAACACATAGAAATGTATCGGAAAAGGCTCTCGGACATACGACAAAGACGTGAAGCCGAGAACTTTTCAAGTACGGGACCTGGTGCTGAAGACGGCAAAATACATCCAACAAGACGCAACGACGCCAAAATTTGCTCCAAACTGGGAAGGTTCGTATGTCATCTCTAAGGCATTTGCGAGTGGATACTACAAGATAGTCACTATGGTGGAAACTCAGAGGGGACTGTCATTAACGGCAAGTGGCTGAAGGCGTACTACGCTTGAAAGAGGAGGCCACTAGAAGATTGGAGCCCCGACAAGAGGGTCATGGAGCCATGGCGCCACAACCCATGGCGTTCCTAAAATAAAATAAAATAAAAATCACAGTGCCATGGGCATGGCGCCCCAACCCATGGCGCCACAACAAGGGAGAATGGAGATGAGGCCACGAGCACAAGCCTCCCAACTCATAGAGGGAGAGCAAATCCTATAGAGCCACACCAACGGGTACGGGCTCAACATCACAAAGTCTCACTGCACCATGACCTGGCAGAACTTTCCACCATGGCGACAGCAAAGGGGACGAAGCACGACCTTACTCAGCCGGGAGGTCACACGGGCGAGTTCACGGCTTCGCAACGAAGGGAACCAGGATCACGTTTGAAGAAAGATCAACACAAGGAAAAGACGACGAGCAAAACCCGGAAACACAAGGACACGTGGGGACTTAGGTCAGAAAAGATAAATTTCATTCTTTTAGATAAAATGCCAAATTTTATTTGAAATTAAAAAAAAAAACGAAGATTAGTACATTTCGTTCATAGACACCAGAGTTCTGATAATAACACTCTCTCAAACCTAAGCCTTCCCCTCGTCAAGATATCAAAACCCAACTTTCAAAACAAGCCGTCCAACAAAGAATAGTCTCGCTTGTAAATCATCTCCACCCTCTGACGAAAAACATTGTTCTTCTTCTTCAGACTCTCAATCACCTCATTAACCTTGTTAGACTCTTCACCCAAAGCTTGTTCCTTAGCCCGAATGACTTTCAACATTCGGCCATCCTTGTCAGATAACCCTTTCAAGTCTATTTCGGCACGGAGGAGAGCCTTCGAACAGGGGAAGACGTTAGAGACCATCCCAGCGCGATCCACCTTCACGATCTCGAGCCGCTGACGAAGCCAACCCACGTTGCACATCAAAGCCTCGAAAACAGCAATACGACTCTCACACCTCTGGATCATCCCAGAGGTTACGTCGTACAATTTCTCCTCTTCCATCTCCTTTATTACAGGAAGGAACAAGGAGACCATGGTCACCATGTGATAGGTGCTCAAAACACCTATTTGATTGTACCTAATTGATATACTTATGTCCGCCAACGCTTCATATATTCTTTATATTTCACTCGTTTTCTATTTTGCAGGTACTTTGTAGTCATATTATATAAAATGAAGCAAAACAATAATTCAAGTAAATTGATAGGGGGAAAGCCGCTTTTACTAATGGGTAAATTTTTGGTGGATTTTGTAATAAGCTTACCCCCTATTAAAAAAAACTATTTTGGAGTTTAACTTCCAATATCTCCTCGCTCTGATATGGGATGCTTTAAACTTCAACGGAACTTCATTGCTTGGTTACATTTAGATGCACAAAGACCACTGTATATTTTTTGTGTCACTCGGTAGTTTCCTTCGTTATATGTTAGTCATCTTTGTTATTCAAATTCTACAGTACTAGGCTACTGTCCTTTTCTGACTGGTGATTTAGAACTAGATTATCTATGGTTTTGTTCATATCAAAAGATTCAAGACTACTTCATGGGTCGATATGTTTGTGATTTCTATACTAGAATACACAAGAATGCAGAATTAAGAAACACACACATTAATTCATCGTTTTTATGCTTATTAATTACTCCCTCCGTTTCAAAAAAATAGATCAGTTTGACTTTTTACTATTTTTTCCTAAAATTTAGGAAACTTAATTGAACTAAAAATATTTGACTTAATTTTTTTTTTTTTTTGTTAACCCATGACACATGTCAACGATAAATCAATCATAAAAAAGAAAAAACTAGTTTAGGTCAAATATTTTTAGTTTAATTAAGTTCCCTAAATTTTAGGAAAAAGTAGGAAAAAGTTAAATTGACATATTTTTTTGAAACGGAGGGAGTAATTGCAAAACATTTGCCGCTGTGTACAATTCATCTTAACTACTTTCAAGACAACAACTATTGAGAGTTCAATTCATCAACTATACATATATAATCTCCTAAATTTCTTCCAACAGCAGCCTCCGTATGAGTGTAATGCTTGATTAATCAACACGGTCGTTCTGCTTCAAATTTGGCTTTCTCGAAAACTAATTAAACTAGTTCATTGTCTGGCGTAAAAGAAGTTCACATTTGATAGAAAGAAAAAATTATCGGAACCAAACTAATAAATTATTAGGTTAAATGGGACGTGCATGCAACCCTAATCTTAGGGGGACTAAACTCCATAAATAACTTTTAATTATATGGGGGAAGCTTATTACCAAATCCACCCAATATTGACTAAAAGTCAAATAGTCTAGACCGAAGTCAGCTTTCCCTTTAGTAAAAGTGGCTTTCCCCCTAACAATTATCTAATTCAATTCACTATCTGGAGACATATGTGAAAGAATGGCGCAAGTTGGAGTCGATGGTGTCGAATACAAGAAGAATACAGGGTTCAAGAATGTCGCAAAATAAGAATTAATGGGGGCAGGCGCGACTGATTTTGAAGAGTTTATGGAGGCAGCCCCGGTTATCCCCAACTCCTGCCACACTATAAGGGGCACCTTAAAACAGGCCCAATTTCGGCCCAAATTTTCTATCTAACAGCGTCGTGTAACTGGGCCAGTTGTATTAGACCGAAGTGATAATGAGCTTGATGCGTTTCTGTTTAGCCCAATCGATGGTTAGGTGTTTAGGGCATGAATGCTATAAAAGGGGCCATTCCGTTATTCTGATCCAATACGTGTGATAAGGGGCACCTTAAAACAGGCCCAAATTTTGGGGTGGCCTGAAAGAGAAGGTTTTCTGTCGGTTAATGATTTTTGATATAAAAGGGAGGACTGTTCACGCGAGTTTTGGACGCGAGTTTGTGGAGAAAAAGAGGAAAAAGTCAGAAGTTTGGGAGCAAATTTGAAGTTTTGCAACAAGTATTTTTCTTATGCTTTTTATTATTTTTTTTATATTTTTTTTTGGGTTTCAATAAAGATACTAGATTTGTGCCCGTGCTACGCACCGGGCTCTTTTTCCATTTGTTTGTTAATTACCATCCCTTTATTTGTTTGTTAATTAACGACCATATTAGTTTTTCTTGGATGATACCTAAGTGCGCTTTTCCAACATCAAAACATCATTACATTGGCAAACAAAAATTCAGTGAAGGGATAACATTACAAAGCTTTTCACAAAATTATTCATTTCAAAATGTTCAAGATGTTGCTTACCTCCTCATCCGTCGTAACATTCTCACAAAATTGGTGTCCTTAGATTTCCACACGGATAAGCATATTCTAGAATCTTGGTAAAGTGAATGTTTTATTATTAGGAGTCGATTCAGTTGGCCAAGCCAGCCACCAACATATACTCCAGTACCTCCGGCCGCGGCAATACCACTATGTTACACTCCAATGCATTCTATTCCCGTAACCAAGCCACCATCATATATAGACTCCAGTATATCCCATTCTCGTGGCAATACCACTGTCTTAGACTCCAATGCCTTCTTCTCCCGTAACCGAGCCACCATCATATAGTCATATCTCTCCTATACCTACGATCACATTGCATAATGTTGTGCCTCCCACACCTATCCTTAATTAAGCCACCTTCATATGCTTTTTTACCTCATATAACGCTCCAATTAATGCCTCCTACTCCCATAACCAAGACACCATCATATACTCATTTATTTCATATACCTCCATCCACCATTGTATATATCTTCCCTTTTGGAAGTTATTGTATTATTTTTACTTTGAACGCTTGTCTTCCTATCTTTTCCGGCTGATCCATCCAAACTGATACCATTTCCAACATCCAAAACCCATTTTCAAAGTATTCAACTTCAGTAGCATTGTAGGTAGCCTTATCCCCAGTTAATAGACGCATTTCTCTGTTAAATCACACACTTTGAAGTGTTTCCACAACTTTGACCTGCTGATAGAGGTGTTCACTATATTCTTCCAAACAAAGGCTTGCATTTATTTACTTCTAACATTAAACAGCTAGTGTTCGTTGCACAACTTCAAGTCCATCCATGTGTATCATGGGTGTTTCATCCCATATGCATGATCGAGTCTGCTTTGCATATGAGTTCCGTGATATCAATTTTTTTTCAATATGTTGCAGGACGATGTTTCATTGAGTTTCATAGGTATTATAAACCTGGAATGTGTTGTGCGCCTGTAATAGTGAAGATCTTATTCCCGATGTAATAGGTATCTACATCGAGATATTTATTAATCTCATCAAATTTTGGCTTTGTTGTTTCCTTGGCGCAACTAGCCAGCTCTCCTTGAAACCGTTGAGTTCCCAGAGTCTTGTTTGTCGTTGCCCTTGTGGTTAGATATTCCACTATCGCTAACATTCAATGTAGCTTCTATAGATCCCTCGGAATTACGGTTTGAAACGGTTGTTTCCATCAAAATGTAACTTCACCAAAATGCCTTCTTCTCTCTAAATTAGCCATCAGTGCTTTAAACTTTATGTGAAATACACGACTGACTATATCTGGCCTATATGTGGGTTTCCGTCCAGGTACGTGCTTTAGAGCTTCTATGATTTCTGGCCAATTTGGATTACACATAATGGTAATAAATATGTCTGATGGTCCTAAGCGTCGACATATAGCAATGGCATCTTGGTAATGTTGTATCATGTACCTTGGATCACCAGTGAAGGTAGATGGCAGGATTATTCTTCTGGATGTTCCTGGTTCAGTCTCGCCTGTATCTACTGCTTGTTTTATGCCTTGAAACACATCGTCACGTATTTCATCTTGGTGGCATCACACCAAATTTAGTCTGCATTGTTCAATTGTAGCGTATTCATCTACAACAAACTGTTGAAATAAACGACCTCCCGGGATTAGTGTTTGCCCTTCGTTCATTTTTGCTGAATCTTAAACGCATAATAGTACTCTCTCATATTTATGTGATTCCTTTTTTTGTTTACGCCCAATTCACTATTTCTAGAACTGGTATTCTCTTTGTCATATGGAATTTCCTCATGAAAAGTATCATCACCATAAGGAAACAAAAAAAAGGATATTGCAAGGCCATGTAACTTGGGTGCAATTCAGAGATTTTTTTTCTTTAAAATACCACTCTTTTCTTCAATTATAATGTCTCTCTTGCCATCGGTGTCAGAATCATTAACAATTAGACCAGCTATTTCAGTAGGCAAATTGTATTGTTGTGCATCTTTATTATTCATACCAATAAGCGCAGTTTAACCTGACTTAATTCATCCTTCTTATATGTGTCTCTTCATGTTCAAAATGTTTGGCAGAGATGGTTGGCAGAGCGCTAGTTGTTTCTTCTTCATACTCATCTACCTTCTCAACTGTATCGTATATGTACAGTTGAGCAAAAGCTGGAGGTTGACCATCCATTGTGAATAGTATGTATCCCATTAATATCCCCCTTCCGGTCTTCTCTTATGATAATAACCATATATGTGAATAGTATGTATCCCATTAACATCCACTTCCGTGTTTCCAGATCTCTATGCCATCAATGGCTGCCGATCGATTCTTGTCTCATGAGAATCTTCTACACCAAAAGGTCCAAAAGCATATAGTCTATTAATAACAGCTGACATTCCCTCGTAATACTCTTTCGATAAGTTGCAAACATCCCCCTCGGATCAGTTATCTCTTCAGTCATCATTTTTTCCCACTCAACATCCACTAATATTATCCTACTACATTACACTTGCAATCCACGTAAAAACACATACGACGAAGATAAAGAACTCTCAAATAACTCACCCTTCTTAGCAGGCCCGAAATTTCCCAAATGAACGACGAACATGTCTAGAAGCAAATCCAACAGTTGAATCGAAAAAACCCTAGCTTAAAACCTAGCTTTAGTTAGGTTTTATGTGTTAACTTAGCCAATTCCATCAATTTTGTTGCGGGGATAAAAACCTAGTTTTGGTTTCTCTTCTGAGGAGAAGAGAGTGAGAGAATTCGTTTTTATATGACATAGAGGAAATTCTAATTTACCGTGAAAAGACAGAAATAGGCAGCGAGAGGCGAGCAAAAAGACCAAACAGGGCCCGAACTTAAAGTGGGTAATTTTTATTTTGACAGAGTTAGGTGAAAACGACAAAATATTTATTAGTCTAAGAATAAAATTAACTGAGTTAGGTAAAGTGGGTGTACGTCACAAACGTGGGTGATATTTTAAAGAAGTGTAAACATGGTGTAAGTATTTTTAATCCAATCATAAGATGCCAAGTGTCCCCCTTAGAATGCTTGTACCATAGAAGCCCTCTCTCGACCAATAGAAAGTTGTGGTATTGTCACCGTGCGACGTGAGAATTTTTATCACTTGGGCTTTTAAATCTTTAGATGAGTAGCTGACTGAATTACAAGATTCCCACTGGGTATATCAGTACTTCCGCATCATTTAAAGACTCCAAATTTCATGCACATGAAAGTTCGTTGTTAGATGCATATCATCACAACAGGTGTCAGGTTTTGCTCCAAAGCCTTCCAATGATACATTCAGCGCTATGCGAGGAACTATGTGAAGGTATTGATCCACTGTATCTTCACGTCTAGACTTCCAGATAACCGGGTTACTTTTTGTTTCCAAATCGTAAAGACAAAGACGTTTGCTCAACATTGAAATTAGCAACAACAGGACGCTGTTCTTACCAAGTGTAGGTTCATAATATAACAGGTCCGATTCCTTCCTTCCCAATTCAATACTGCACTGTTTCACCCAATTATTTTCCCTCCATCTGGTATTTGCTCTCAAACAGTTTCTTCTCTCGAGAATGGGTGACCAAAAACACAGAGTGACGTCGCCTTCATGCTCACAACAGAACACAAGTACAATACAAAGAAGACTAGTAAACATAAACTAGTTTCCCCTAAGAGGTACTTCTAGGCTTCTCGATTGTGTTATAAGTGATTCTGCTGTCATTATATGATAAGCAATTCTGATGTCAATATAGGCACACTAGTAATCATACACGATCATAGGATAATATCTAGACTAAGTTATTGAGGCTTCCTCACCAACAGAAATTGGGGATGAGAATGTACTAGTTGTGATGTTTGCTGCATCGATCTCCTACATTTACAGCAAACATCACCACTAATACATCTCATCAGCAGAAACTCAATGGTGGTGAGTTGTTCCTATTACTTCAAAAGATGTAGCACATGTCATATAAAGAGTTCACATGATATGTAAACAAACCTCAAGTTGAAAAAGGTGTCCTGCGGCCCGATGCTCAAAGAAGCCTCCTGGTAAGATAAAGACAATCTAGTAAGTAAAAATCAACCAAGAGAAAATAATAAAAACAACAAAAATTAACATATTCAGAGTTTACTCACCAATGTAAATTAGAGAGGAAGGAGTATTGGCTGGAAAGTTTGTTGCATTGAACTCCTTCATTTGCAGCAATCTTTCCAAAAAATACTCCTCCTCTCCAAAAACTACATGGTGTTTTGGAAAAACAATAATGCATGGAAATTGAATAACTGAAAGCAAATTTGAAGAGATTACATTTGAAGCGAAACTAACTTAAGATCTGCATGGGAAACTTTTCTCACATCTGACTTGCGATGCGAGCATAACATCAACAACAAAATCACAGATGTATCAATGTCCTGCAATACTATCCAAATGGGAAGTAAACTATCCTTGAAAGACACCTACAACTCATGTTTCGTAGTTACATACTAGTCCCGCTAGACTCTGTTTAAAAACTGGAGTAAATTCATTTCAAGAAAACTTGATGATTAGGAATTTATTCCAATGTTTAAAAAGAGTCTTGCAGGATCAATACAGTCATGTCTTTCTCCTTCTGCACTTGTGTTGGTACTGCCACAGTGAATCCTAGCAAAACAAAGATGATGGAAGTAAGTAAGAATCATCTCCGATTTGAATGGTAGTGAGTTCTTCATATTACTCCAAAGCATGTATCACTAATATAATAAAGAGATCATATGATATGTAAAAAAACCCTTAGTGTCCTGCAGCAGCTCGGTGCTCAAAGAAGCCTCCTCGCAAGACAAAGACAATGTAGTAAGTAAAAATCAAGGAAGAGTAACTAATGATAACAACAAAAATAGAGTAATGCATTGAGGCTTCCTCACCAACAGAAATTGGGGATGAAAATGTATTAGTGGTTATGTTTGCTGCATCGATCTTCTACATTTACAGCAAACATCACCACCAATACATCTCATCACCAAAAACTCAATGGTGGTGAGTTGTTCCAGAAACTAATGTATTTGGAGTTTACTCACCACAAACTAATGATTTCCTTGTGGGAATGGTTGGATCAATCATGCACACACCTCATCTTTCGTAGTTACATACTAATATAGCTAGACCCTTTTGGAGATGGAGGAAATTTCATTTTAAGAAAACTTGATGATTAGGAATTTACTCCAATCCTAAAAGAGTCTTGCTGGACCAATACAGTCATGTGTTTCTCCTTCTGCACTTGTGTTGGTACTGCCACAGTGAATCCTAGCAAAACAAATACAGTGGAACTAAGTAACAACAAAACCAAGTGAAACGAACATCAAACATAGACTAGTGTATTGAGGCTTCCTCACCAACATCAATTGGGGATGAGAATGTACTGCTGGTCGTGTTTGCTGCAATTTCATCCATTTACATGAAACTTCACCAGCAATACATCTCATATCCAAACACTCAATGGCAGTGAGATGCTCCTATTACACCAAAGCATGCAGCACATAATATTATAAAGAGATCATATGATATGTAGACAAACCTTAAGTTGAAAAATGTGTCTTGTAGCAGCCCCGTGCTCAAGACAAAGACAGTGTACGTAGTGAGTAAAAATCAACCAAGATAAACTAATGATAATAACAGAAACTAATGTATTCATGCTTACTCACCACAAACTAATACACCTTGTGGGAATGGCTTGAATCAAACACAACTACAACTCTTTCATTATTGTACATTAACAGCAAACCTTCTAACAAGACGCACCCTATGGTGGTCAGTTGTTCTTAAATGAGAAACAATAAACAACAGCCAAAATGAAATAGATTGCAAACAAAATAATATAAGCAGTAATGAAATGACTGATTAACAACATATTAACACATCTCAACATTTACCCATAAAAAAACAAAACAGATCTCAAATTATGTTAAAACCCAAACTTTAGTTGTAACCTATGGAAAGAGATATCAGCCAAAATAATCTAATCTAAACTAGAAATCTACTCAGATTACCAGAGATATGTGCGAGATAAGATAGTAGAGAGATATGGGATACCGGAAAGAGGAAAGAGTTTCCCATCTCCATATGTTTTTATAGAAAAATTAGATCTGAAATGTTTCTGATTTTTGTAGAAGAGGGAAAACATATTTGATAGGGAAACCAAAATTTCAGGAAGAGAGAGATGATTTTCGAGGGGGAATAGAAGAATCAGAGTGGAAATTTGAAAGGGAAACGAAATTTGAGACTTAACTTTGAGCTCCAACTTTCGGACAAGAGAGGAGAGTTCAATAATGGAGGGGAGATTTGCTTTTCACTTCGATTATTGAGCCGAAAACAGTGCAAAATATCTGGTCAACTGTGTCAAATCAAATTCTGTTTTTTGGTCAACGTCATAAGTGGGTGGGTTTTAAGCCATGGGACTACATTCTAAAAATCATGACATTTTTTGCTAATTAATCATAATTACCCTGACAAAACACCTACAATTGCTCGTTCTACATTTTTCTTTACGTGTAATATATCTCAAACATACCTTTTTGAGAAGTTTCGCCGAAGGTGACCGGCTTATTCTGATACTCCAGTATGAATATAATATGAGAAACATCGTCATTTTTGGTGTTTCTCGACTTATTTGGATACTCCAATAGGAATAATATGAGAAACATCCTTCGGTTTGGTGCTTCGGCGAAGATTCTCGCATTATTCTGATACTCCAGTAGGAATAATACAAGAAGGATTAGTGCATCGGCGAAGAATGATCTCGACTTATTCTGATACCATAATAGTAAAGACAATCTTCGTCTGAACTCCAAAACAACTTCATAATTTGCCATACTCTAAGCCTACAGGATCATTGATCCTATCCATTTATGGAAAATTCAAGGAAGAATCCTTGTGGAACCTTAGAAGAACCCACTTTGGGCAAGTTTGAGTTAGAATATTCCTCTGAACTCCAAACCACTCACAAAAATAACAATGTAGTTGAGACGGTTTGATACTTTCCGTAGAAAATAGTAATGTAGTTGAGACGGTTTGTAATTTTTCGTAGAAAATAGTAATGTAGTTGAGACGGTTTTGTTGTTCCCGTAGAAAATAGTTATGTAGTTGAGACGGTTTGTTGTTTTCCGTAGAAAATAAGAATGTAGTTGAGATTTTCTGATTTAAGGATTGTTTGATATTGTTGTTTGGAGATTTTTTTTTATAAGAACTGATTTATGTCAACTAATAACTGATTTGTAGAAAATAGTTGAGACGGTTTTGATAACTGGACGGTTAAAAATAATAATGTACCTGGTTGCTGCCTACCGTCCTTAATAGGATTGCCATACTCTAAGCGAAAATGATTACTTGACCGCGCCATTAGCCCTCCTCTTGACCCGAGTGACTCTAAGACGGTTAGAATAAACAACTTTATTGGTCCAACACGTGGCCAATAAAATTGGGAAAAATCGCTAGATATTTTCACTTTTTCATCTATCTCTCCCAACTTTTTAAATTTCCAATTGGGGGCTAGGGTTCCTTGGAGACGCATTAGGGAGCTAGGGTTCCTTGATTTTGAGGTGAATTTATGGGTTTCTTCAGTAATTTCTAGTTTCTGATTTAGGGATTTGTTTGTTATTGTTGTTTGGAGATTTGTTATTTATGTTAACTAAGAACTGTTTTGTTCAAATTCAAATTGAAATTTGTTTGATCCTCAACTTTGTGTAGAGAAAAATATAGGTACGTCGAATATGGCTTCGTTAAGACTTAAGTTTATGGATGATAACATGATTAAGGTTTGAATTATTTTGTCTACTAACATTGTTTCTATGAATTTGTTGTAGGATGGCTGAGTCGCGCGTAAAAAAAAAAGGCGAAGGAAATGGAAGTTGAAGTTCCCTAGGGACCTCAAAGATGGAGAGAAGATCCAAGTGGAGACGCTGATGGGACAACCTTGCAAAAAGGGCGCAAAAAAGCTGGCTCATTATGTTCGATTTCTAGCTGAAAATGGCAATGTATTGCCATTATCAATATTTCACTGGTCGCGTATGCCTCGTGTAAAATTGGGCAAGCAATACGAAAAATCAAAGTAAGTGTGCCATTATTACTTAAGGAGTTGTTGTACAGTGAATTTTCGTTATGTCAAAAATTGTAATTTGCCTTTTTTATGTCAGCGTATATTCAGCTTTTCGGAGGGCGTTGATGTTGATAAACTACTTTGTCAAAAACTGAATGAAACATGGAGGGATCACAAGTCCAATATGAAAAAGAAAGGATTCGACAAGGATAAAACTCTGGAAGAAAATCTTGCAAACCGACCTAAACAAGTTTTGTAGAGTCAATGGGGACCATTGGTTGAACTGTGGAGCCAGGAGGAAAACCAAGTAAGTTGCTTCATTGGTTTTTCTTAGTTTTGATTTTTGAATTACTAGAGACCCTATGGTGGCTACTGTTAGAGCATTGCTCGGTTGAACCCACTGATATTGCTATCTCAAGTCAGTTGTCAAGTTTATGAGATAAAAACACAATCCTTGATAAGTTTACTCTACAACTCGGACTAGGATAGTTCTAGGTAATCGAGACGAAGACTGATGAAGACGAAGACCGAAGCTTACTACTTGATAAATCATAACGTCCTCGCTGAAGGTTTGAAAGGTATTCCCTTTCCGTATCGTTTTTACCATTTCTATCATACCAATAGTCTATGATGTTGTTTATATGATCCGAAGGTATTCTAGGATTTTCGCCTTTGCATTTGTCACTCTTGTGATAATTTGTATAGGTAGAGTATGTTGAGTTGTCTCTTGAAAAACAACCCCAACGGTGAACGCGTACAGGTAACATATTATCACCTATGGGATTTCAGAGAAAGAGCTTAGTTTGTATGAACGCGTTCATGAACGCGTACATACAAGTCCTGAATTCTCCTGAACTCGAAGGACTGCTCTGTGTACGCGTTCACATAAGCCGAAAACTTCCAACTTTCATATATTGAAGTTTTCGGTCTAGACATAATTTGTTCTCGGACTTATCGTGTCTTGGCCCATGGAATTCAACAACTTAATCCAAGCGATGTTCAAACTAAGTATTTGGACCAGAAGTCGCAAAGCGATGTCCAAACACACATTGTACCAGAAGTCGCGAACCTTCGAACAAGGTTGAGTCTTCTTTAACTTTTGGCTTAGTCCAAAGGTATTAGAAGATTGAGAATGGGTATTCAAGCTATGGACTTTCCTAGTTCCGGAACTTGCTTGAGCCCTACTTAAGGTTGCTTAAACTTTAAGCAAAGCCTCCCTTGATGATCACTATAAATAGACGACCTTCTGCAAGATACAATCTCAATCCTCTACACATCTGTGTATCCTTGCATAAAGGTTGGTCGTCATCTCGAAGTCCTTTTAGGACTACGACTATTGAAAAGACTTCACTTGAGGATTGTGAAGCACAGGTCGGAAGTAAAATTCCATCCTGTATCTTGGGTCGATTGAATTCTTTCAATCTTATCACGACCAAGATTTGATAGAAACTTCGTAAGGTAGATCTTGTATCGTAAACCCTAGAAGTTCCCAAATGCAATTCACGAACTAGGTTTCATACTAAGTTCGTCACGCGTTATGAGGTAAAGTTGTTTAGGCTAGATCAATAAGCCCTATTCAACATATCGATTTCCATTAACCTTGACTTTAAGTCTAAAGGAAATCACAATCGTATTCTCGTTTAATCACTTGGATACTTTTAGGCGTCCTGTTAGAGGCAGGGTAGCGCTAGTCTTCACGAAGGGAAGTGGAGCAACTCCTAGGCCTGTAAAGGACATCAGCTAGGGGAATCAAGTACGTAGGCTACTGCGGGAGCCAAGAGACGTAGGAGCACATTGGTAGATGAATTGCTTGTAAGGTGAATTCAGTCTCGATACAGTCCAGTCCGAAGTCTGAGAGTAGGCTAGGGTCTTTATACCGTTCATACTAAGGGTGTTCACATCTGGACGAGGTCCCGGGGTTTTTCTGCTAGGTTTGCAATTTCCTCTATAACAAAATTCTGGTGTCTTGAATTACTTTTCCCTTCCACATTATATTGTCTCTGATCTATATAATAGAAGTAATTGCAAGTGTTGATTCATATCCTTTGAGTGAATCTGTCTCTATTGAGATCTACGAGAACTACGTTCTTGTAAAGGTTCGGTTCTTTGAACTATACTCGGGTTGTTGTTTGAATATTGATTTGTGAGATCGTTCAAACAACCATAATCAACTAGGTTCACGAAAACTAAAAGTTGGTGGTGTATCTCGGTATCCCCGCTTTTTCAGCTACTTCCACTCTATATTATATTCTCATGAGAATGTATTTTGTTCGTTTCTTTGGCACAGATTAAAGCTGCTTAGAATGTAGAGAACATATTGAAACAAACAGTTAAGCACACTTGTTGCTCTAAGTCACACATAGAATATGCAAGAGAGGTAAAGCTTATTCCCAGCACTATGATTATTTATAATAATTTGTTATATAGCCTGTATGTACAATATTGTCTACTCAAAACTCTTTTGACAGTTGCAAGATAAACTAGGAAGATTCCCTGAGCGGCTTGAAATATTTAAGGAGACCCATCTAAAGAAACAAAAAACATCGGACGGATCAGAAGAACGAGTTATGGAACTCGTGGCAGCTGAACTATACATATACTTTTATGACTGAATACTTTGTTTTTCTGCATTTAAATTTGAAAAGTGGTTATTACAGTTGATGTTTATATCAATTTTGAACTTGAACTATGTATAGGGTCGAATGTTGGAATACCAAAACCTGGCTAGCCAACCTGAAAGTGGAGTAGTTATCTCTGGGCGTAATGATTCAGTTGCAGCTGTGATGGGAGCTGATAAAAAGGGTCGTGTTCGGTGTCTTGGAAACTTTGTCAAGCCAAAAGAATTTTGGGGTGATGAGCCATCATCCAGTTGGGCTGCAAAGTTAAAAACCGAGAACGAGAACGAGAACCTTAGACGTGAACTTGCAGAGAATGATAAAAGGATTCGAGAACTCGAGTTTCAAGTTGATCATCCTTCAATGAAACGTTTGGGGGTACGTATACATGATAGTTTTGTTTCTTAGTTTTGGTAAAAATGAATAATTTTTGTAATTTTCAACTTATTCACTGAATGTTGCTCTTTTGTGATTGGCTTGAAGGAAATTTTTCAACTTATCCACACTCATTACTCGAACAGCAAAACACTTGTGGTATTGTCTCGTTTATCTTCTTGTGTTCATTTACTGTTTTTTGTTTGTCATTTTTATCACCTAGTTATTTGCATAAGGTCGATTGGTTATATTGCATGTAGCTTTAATATTTGATATCCAGATTGTTATGTGAACTTGAGTTAAAATGTGAAAACAGAACTTGTCAATAATATGTTCAATTTTCCATATTTGCAGAACTTTTTGAGGTGCGAGAGAATTTTCCTCGTGTCAAATGACACTGAAGCACCAAAGGACACTGAAGCATCAAATGACACTGAAGGATCAAGTGACTTCTGACAATCAAGGATGATTTAACTTTTGGTTTAATTACATGGCAGTTTTGTTTATGTAATGTTAATGCACAAGTTTTAAAGGATTTGACAATTTTTTTGTTTTTAAAATGTAATGGTTGTTGAAGAAAGTTTGAATGTTTAATATAATTTCCGTTTAATTCTGTGATCAGTATTCATCAATCTAGCAATTGAACAAGATTAGATTCGATATGCCCATTTTCAACTAAAATGAAGAAGACAAAAGTTAATTCCAAATGGCCAACTGTACTGAACAAATGTACGCAATTGACATTCCAAAAACATGAACTTAAATTGACCAATTGTACTGAACTTACACTGATAATTCTTACATCCCAGAATAAACAAAAACCACAATTGTACTGACTTATACATTGTACTGATAATTCTTACATCCAAAAAACATGAACTTAAACAAGAAACTAAAAAACATGATTATGTCAGAAACTTAAATTGAAACATTCAATCAGAAACAAGGTCAATCACCTCAATGTCAGCGGCAGCACCACCCTCATTTGCATCAGGAGCATTTGCAGTAGCACCACCACCTTCATTTGCACCAGGAGCATTTGCATACAACAGCACCACCAACTTCATTTTCACCAGGAGCATTTGCAGCAACACCACCAACCTCATTTACACCACCAATATCAGCAGCAACAACATTCTCACCAATGCTCTCCATAAACTCACCAGCCTCCTCTTCATCATATGTGAAAGTCCCGTATTTGGCTTTCATATCCTTTAGATCTGCATTGAAGGCGACCATGTCGTAGTTCCAATGACCCGTGCCTTCTTCGACCGGATCACCAAAATTAGGAAACAAATCTTTGTGGTGCTTAATCCGTTCATCCATGTATGCTATCCTAATTGCATTATTGACCCTAACTTGATCTACTACTTCTTCTACAATAGGTGGTGGTTGATTTTCCGGCACACTAGGTGGTGGTATGGTGCTTACGATGACTTGGATTAAAGGAAGCCTTTGCCTCCTCCTAAATGGCAGGGATTGAGAAAGAACTCTCTGCACTTCATACCTCAATTCGATGGGAAGCTTATACCCATAAAAACCAACTTCCTTTCCACCCATAACCACAAATTCATCCCCATAAAATGCAATTCCCTCTGTTGCAGTCATGTATGGACCATCTTCTTTCCTAACTTTTATTTTCCAGTCATCCCCTTCTTCAAATTCAGGTTGATTTGAACATTCTCCTTTCTCCATTGCTTTCTTCTGATCCACATCAGTCGGATTCTCTTCATCCTCTTCTTCAAATTCAGGTTGATTTGAACCTTCACCCCTCTCCATTGTTAGAACATTTGCAACCAACCTCCTCACTGTTGCAAGTGCATCCTGCACCAACCTTGTAGTAGAGGATTCTTCATCATCAACACTATTAGTTGGTTTTTGATTCTCAAATTGTTCATTGTTCTTCATAATTGCAGAGAAATTAAAAAATGGTGAAGTTCAATTTAATGAAACTGAAGTTTGAAATGATACTTCTCAAATTGTACTGTTGGATTCTCCAATAATGGTTGTATTTAATGAAACTGAAGTTTGCAATGATGATATCTCTAATCATGCGCATGGTTTTATATTACCCTAATATTTTATGATAAATCGAAACTGTTGGTATTCTAACCGCCGGCAACTATTGATATTCCAACGGTAACCGACGATTAATTCATTTGGTTAAGGGACTCGATGTTCCAAGTAGAACTATAGAAAGGGAATAGGTAAAATATTTCCCCACTTGTCCAAACGTGACCTACACAAAGGGATAATAATACACTGGGACCCTGACCATCAAAGAAATATTCTGAGTAATTTTTTTTGCTAAACCTTGCAAAAGAAATTCAATTGTCATGATATTGTGAATTTCGCTAATTTGTGCATTTTGCTAAAAAAAAATTATTAGTGGAAAATAAAACTGACCGATGGGCTTGCACTGACCTATGACCCATGCTTAGACATACGAAAACGCAGAAAAAGAAGAATGTCTTAAAAGTTATTCAATTTTTATTATCTAGAGGAATGTGAAAAGAAACTACTCCTCTAAAAGTAAGTAATTAAGCCTGATTAGGCAGTTGAACGCATTTACTGCTGGGTTAGGGGTAAACCAAAGGTTTGCGGATACAAAATTCTCAGTAAAAACATTTTTTTTGTTTTCCATTTGCATTTCCAAATCCTTAATCCCCGATAGAGAATTTTTTTTATCTTCCAGTGAATCAAAATGAGTAGTCCAGTTACCAATCCCTGGCTTAATCCAGAGTATATCAATAACCCATGCAGAGCCATCATCAAAAAGACAGTAATCTAGATCAACGGTGAATTGTACAAGCAAGATATTGAGGGTAAATGGCGTCCCTTTTCTTCTACTAGAACCAACAGGCTACGATGGTGGGATGAGGAGAAGTTGTATGACAACATTGGACCAATACACGTTCCTAGTTATCCTTCTCAAGTGCCAGAGTGGGTGGATGGAGGGGTCAGTGCAGAGGAAAGGGCTAGGGCAGAGGAAACACCAGTACCAGAGCAACCACCAGCACCGGATCCATAGGTGATTGATTTGGATTCTAAGGGAGAGGAATAAGAGGAAACCGTCATCCAGGATATCCCCATTCCTCCATCCCCACATCGAACTTGGTTTTCTTACTTCATCAATCTCGAAGATATTAGGGCTAATGGTGAGGAGCACTTCTATGCCTATTTTGAAATAGAAGTTTAGAGGATGTCGGTTCCAAGGTCCTTCTTTTGTTAGGACGAAAAGCATGGTATTGATGGTGTTGAAGCAGTGGTGAACCAAGGTGCATGAATGATGGTGTTGGAGGTTTGAATATTTTGTTTTTATTCTTTTGAATCCATAGCAGTCCTTGAGTTCTTGGATAAGATAAAAAATTTTTTTTTCTTGTTTTATGGTTGTTTATATTAGACAAACAAATACTGTTGGTGGCGTTGGATCTGACACTTTATATGGTTATGGTGATGTTAATATTTATGGGTAGATTGGAATGTTTTTCTGTTGATGTTGTTGTTATGTTTGAGACCCAAAGCATGAGTTTTGATTCATTCATAGTAGTCATGATTTTGCAGTAGATTATGGTTCCCTCAGTGTTGTTAATAAGTATGGTGTGAGTAGTTTTATTGGGTAGAGGTTTTTATAGGTTTAAATTATCTGGTTTAATTTGTTTTTTTTTCTGTGGGATTGGGTATTATTCTGGTATTGATTTTGGGATTGTAGAGGGTATTATTCATCTCAGGGATGGATATGAGAAGTATCTGTTCACTTTTCAAGTTGGAGTTCAAGAAGGGATTTGAACTTTGGGTAGTAATTTTTCCTTCACAGTTGGCAATTTTGTTGTAGTTTCTTTGATTGTTATTTATGTGTCTAGGTATTCTAGTGGTGGTGTGGGTATAAATAAATTGAACTTTTAGAACAATGCACTGCAGGCCAAATAGATTGGGAGGTATAGGTGTTGATGGTGGTTTTTGGTGAGGAGGTCGCAAGAGTAATTTTGCACCAATTTCTGGGATCTTGGCATCGTCAGCGGGGATGGCTCGAGGCAAGGTATGAATTTATTTGCAGTAGGGATAAAAGAATAGGCCACCATGGCCTTATTTTGATTTTTACAACCATGGCCTAGTGCCATGGTCCACATCCCATCCCTATCTAGCCTACACAGCCATCTCATCCTAGTTTTCCTCGGCCATCCCATCCTATCCAATGTCCCACACGGCCATCCCATCCCATGTTGTTGCGACCATGGTCTAATACCATGGACCCACCCTATTTGCTTGGCTATGGCTTAAGTTATGGTCCCACTTTTATAGCTTGGTCATGGACTCATGGCTAGCACCATGTCCAACTTTTATGGCTTGGTAATGGCTAACACCATATCCCACACTTTCATCCTGGCCGTGGCTCATGCCACGACCCCCAATTTTTCTACCTTGGCCGTGGCTCATGCCACGACCCCACATTTTTACCTTGGCCGTGGCTCTTGCCACAACCCCACATTTATTACTCGGCCATAGCTTATGCTATGACCCCACTTTTGTTGCTTAGTCGTGGCTCATGCCACGGCCCCACTTTTATCACGCGGCCATAGCTTGATGGTCCCACTTCTTAATTCTTAAGTCATCCTTACTTATAGGGCATTTCCCTCTTTACCATTTCAAATCCTAATTGATTATAGAATCCATAATGTTTTGGTTTCCTAATCAAATTCGGAAATCTGGTAAATTACGAATTACTGTAAAGAACGATGGATACGGTCTAATCTGTAAGGATTTAAGAAAAACGTCCTTCATGAAAGTTGTGTTGATACTAATATCCCCATATCATACTTACGTAAGGTTTTTAAGGTTAGTTATGATTAATACTAAGTAATACCTAGGATCCTCGCTCTTCCTTGTATCAACTGAATGGAACAACGATCTTACAAGCTCATTAGAAACTTAAGTACAGAAGATTAGGGTGAAAACAAACTGAGAAAGTCGGATCCACATCAAGGTGTTTCATCTCCTTATAATCAAATTATGTCTATAAATCATATTCATAACATTACAACAAAGTTCTTTCGGATCCTATCTAACTCGATTCAATACAGTATGGGGTTAGTACTAAGTATGCTGATCTCCTGATTCCAGAAGATTTCTTAGCTATAGTCTCCCCATGTAATTTCGTCGACCCATGCTTCTATGGTGAAGAGGGGTATTATAGCAACTCTCGGCAGTAGCTTTTCTTTGCCATACTTCGTTTCTTCTACTCTTTGATGATCTTTGCTGACAGCTGGTTTCTGTGCGCCGCCCTTATTATCCATTCGCGTATTGACACCTCTCTCATGATATACCTCTTTACTATGCAGATTCCTTGATGTTTTTGATGTCCTAATTCTTATCCATTGGGTTACTTTTACACCGCTGTCTGATCCAGCCGTGTATTGACGCGTGCCCCTAGTCTTCTGTAACTCTATAAAGTATTGATGTGATCGTTTGGAACGTGCCTTGAGTCGGTGGTGCCTTCCTTCGTTACTTTGATTGTCGTGCTAGCGTACTTCGGGGTGAATTCATACTTCGTTTTGCTTTATCTATCGGACCTTCTTGCTTCTGATCTAGGTTTGTAGGACCAGTAATATTTATGCATTAACAGTTTGCCCCTTTTCTTGAGGTTTATTTTAAATAATCCTTCGAGAAAACCTGTCTCATGGCTCCTTCTATTCTTCTTTTAGTTGAGAATGTATGTTCGTCGTCTTCTTGTTATCGTCTGCTTTAGTTGGTGCGCTCTAGTTTGATTTCGCCCGCGGATATATCTGTCTTCTTCGCGTCGTCAGGTGTATCTGATATCTTCGCATGAGTAGGTGTGTCTACCGTCTTCGTACCAGTAGGTGTGTCTACTGTCTTCGCATCTACCAGTAGGTGTGTCTACTGTCTTCGTCTCAGTATGTTAGTCTACTGTCTTCTTCTCAGTAGGTGTGTCTACTGTCTTCGTCTCAGTAGTTGTGTCTACTGTCTTCGTAACATTGTTGATCATGAGATCTTCTCCTTAGTGTCTACTTTTTCAGGCATTTCAACCTTCTTGGGTTAAGCATTATCTTTCAACCATCATTGGCCAGGGGATGATTTAGGACATTAACCCAGGAAAAATATTTTCCCGCTAGAGGCGACGTTTGAGTTATCTCTATCATCGGGATTCTTACGTTTCGCCTCATACATATTAATGAGGATCCTAGAGATGACATGTGATCATCAGGAATGCTCCTGCATAGCAATTTTTCTGTTGCGCTTAGGCTGCTGGCAATTGTTCTGTTGCGCTTACATCGCTGTTGCTTTTCGAAGTAGTTTTTCCAATCCTGCTTTTGTTCATTCTCCGTTGGGGAGTGTAAGGCTTCTTTGCCGAAGTTGATCATCCTTTTGAGTTTCCTTTGCCGAAGTTGATCATCCTTTTGAGTTTCCTTTGCCGAAGTTGATCATCCTTTTGAGTTTCCTTTGCTGGGAGGATCTTGTTGCTTATGTGTCTTCTTAGTTGTCAAGTGATGGATGTTTCTTTCTTTTATGCTTCTCGAGTTCTTGCTCCTTCGGTGTTGCCATTATAGTGGTTTTTTCTTGTGTGGATAAAGTTTGTCTCTGGTGTCCTTCGGTGATGTTGTTATAGTGTTTGTCCTTTCTTTCTTTTTGGGAACGACCTGCTATAGTTACCTGGAGGCAAGGATCCTCCCTTCAGGGCAGAATCCTATGCTGCTTTAAGTGTCGCCCTCCGCGTGCTTGTTATGGTAAGTTCAATGCATTCCTTCGGGTATCTTTCGTTGGCACATATCCTTGACTACTCTCGCTGTACTGGTAGATTTGTTACCCCTTGACTGGTTGTGGTTTCCGAAATATCGTTTCCCCTTCTTATCGTTGTCATGATCTTCTTTTGTCGGTTGTGCTCTAATTTCCTATGTTGAACCATGGTGTTGTCATTGGTGGTGCCGTAGTAGTTGATCTATATTTTTTGTCTTTGCTGGAGTTTTATCTCTTGGCTTTTTTTGCATTTTCGTCAGTGCTTCGTCCCTGAGTAGGATCTGCGTCTTTGTCGGTGCTTCATCCCTTGGTGGCAGTTGCGTCTTCGTCGGTGCTTCGTCCCTGACTTGGAGCTGCATCTTCGTCAGTGCTTCGTCCCTGAGTTGGAGTTGCGTCCTCTTCGGTGCTTCGTTCCTTGGTGGCAGTTGCGTCTTCGTCGGTGCTTCGTCCCTGACTTGGATCTGCATCTTCGTTGGTGCTTCGTCCCTGAGTTGGAGCTGCGTCCTCTTTGGTGCTTCGTTCCGTGGTTGTTATTCTGTCCTCGTGGATGCTTCGTCCCTTAGTTGTGACCGGATACTGTAATTTCGCTCAATAAGGATTATAAGCTAACTGGTTGGTACATCGTTAAATGCTAATTGTATGGTGTGTGGTGGTAGTAGGAGGTGGTTATTTGTTGTAAAAGGGAATAGTAATGGGGAGAATTTGAAAAATGTGTAACTGCTTTATCGGGTAATGGGAGATGTTTTTAATGGGTGCGAGAATCAAGGAAACCCTAATGTGGTTGTTTTATTTTCTAAACTGTAACGCCTGCAGTATTTATAGCAAGTGGTTGGATGGCGACAGGAGTTCTTCTATGAAAGACTAGTCTTCACCGATCGTCTCCTAACATTTTCCTAGCGGCTAAGGAAAAAAAGAAGATTTTTTGAAGAAATGGCAGACAGGGGAAAAACGCCCATGAATTACGAAGAAAATAGCAGAAGGGAACAGGTTCGAATAATAATGGATAGGGAAGCCAATCTTGAAGGTGGTGGTTCTTCTAGGAAGGAGAGTAATCCTGATAAAGTGATTCGTCTCTTCGACCATCTCATAAAGAGTGATGAAAGGGTAAGAGAACGGAGGATGGGGGAAGACGGTGGTTCTCCTTACGATTGTCGCATAGTGAGGAAATTTTGCTGATGATGGGGGAGAATCGCGTTTCTTCTGATGATGAGATACATGTGAAGGTTGAAGTAAAGGAGGAGTTCAATGATGCTGAACAGATTGCTGCCAATTTTGCTCCTGTTGCGCCGGTCAATGGTCCTGTGGTAGATGTTGCTGCCTTTGCCCCGGTTGTTCCTGCTAATGTTCCGATTATCGATTTGGAGTTGATAGATGGTCTCGATGAGGATCGTGGTACTGTGGTTGCTCGACTCCGTGGCAGGCGTAGAAATAGGGGAAACTGATGTAAATTTTATTTATTTATTTTTTTTTTATTTATTTTTTTTCCTAAAAGGGTTCATATATTATTAATCTGAATCCGAATCAGAATCAGAAACAACAGGATTACAAGATTTAGATGGAAGCCTGGCAACAAGCTGGGCTCCAATCCCTTTTTTTTTTTATTATTATTATCTTAGTACTACTTAGTTTTCTTCTTTGGTTGCTTCTGCCTTTTCCTGTGTTCTTCGATATCTCAAATATTACTTCGGTCCCCCCGAATCTCCATTTCTCCATATGTTGTGGGGAACCTTTGTTGCTGGTGAATTGCTGAAACTTCTCCTCCCAACTCCTGAATCCATTTTTTCCCCAGTACTGCATGATACGGTGATGCTGTTTTGATAACGCAAAATTTTGTGAAGGTTTTCACTGGACCTATGTCCACCTGCAATATGATTTCACCTTTAGGTGGTATGATTGCTCCACACGAATCGTGGATGATCGTTGTTGGGTAGTCTAACTGTTCGTCGCGAAGTCCCATCTGTAAAAACCGTTTATAGAACAAAATATTGTAGGTGATTCCTTCGTTGAATAATACCTTCGCTGAATTTATCCCGTGGATAGGTAGGGTGACTACCAAGGGTCCGTGGTTCACCCGTCCCTGCTGGCAATCCCTTGCATTCTCGCTCCTTGGTTTAGATAGGTATACTTCACTTTTGTTGTTTTCTTGTAAACCGTTGTCGCTTTGCTGCTGCTCTTCAGGCTTCAGAGTGGGTGAGGTATATTGGTTGAATTCTCCTCGACCTAGGTATCTTTCCATCGTGTTCCGAAGGTGTTTGCAATTATCGGTAGTATGCCCCCGTGTTTGGTGATATTCACAGTAATCTTTGTGGTTGCTCGTTTTTTTCGCTGCTTTCCTCTGGTGGTTGGGTAAGTGAAATCCTTCCTGCTGCCTTCTCTTCTCAGTATCTCCGACGGTTGTAGTATTAGATCTGAGTACAGTGTCTCTTGATACTTTTCCTCACTTCTACTATCTGCTGGGGTCGTTCTCCTCCTGAGTCTTTTTTCTAACTGATGGCTTTCCGTTACGCGCTTTTTTGTTCTGGTCTGGCATTCTCCGCGATCCTCTTCGCCCTCCTTCCTTTGGATTATCCGCAATTCTCCTTTTTGAGTGCGTGTGTTGGTTCTTAACTCCATCATCAGTAGAGTGGCTTGCTTCCGGTTGTACTTGTAACATCGTATATCCGTTTCCTCGTTTCGTCGTTCTTCTTCTTGAGCCTCCTTTGCGCTACTTCGTGCGCTATCTTCATTGTCTTCGTCTGTCTCCCCACCTTCATAGTTTAATAGGCTCAAGATGCTTTCTTGGTTCCGTTGTTTCAATGCCAGAGTTGATAGTTGACTTATGATTCTTTAATTGGCGCTGGTCATGCTTATTTCTCCACTCGCTTATCGGCTTCGGCCGCTCTTGGGTTACTTCGCTTGACACATGTAGAGGAGCGTGTTCCGTCTTTCTTTGACTCACTGCTACTTCTCCCACGCACTTTATCATTCTCGGCGTGGTTTCCTTCCAGATGTAGTATGTCGGTACTTCTTCGATGTCTTCCGCGGTTGTTTGACTATATTCGTGCTCCGTGGAATGCCCGACTAGTCTCCAAAGTGTCGGCTCGTCGATCCCCTAGTTGTTGTCGCGTTTTACCGTCTTTTGGAGCTTATGGCGTTCTTCTCCACCTGGAACATATAAAAGAGAAAATTGTCGTGTATCCCTGTACGTGCTTCTCGTTAGAGATATATTCTTTGCGCCCTGAGAGCTAATTGGATGTGTCTTGGGACCCCGTGTTGCTGGGTTGCCCCTCGTAGGTATTCCCCAAGTACATATATGGCCATATGCCGTATGACCGCCAAATCCGCACGAGGTGGGATTTATTCAACAGAGATTTGGTTCTGCCAAGGTTTTTGCTTGTTTCACGCTTTGCTTTCTTAAGCGTTCTTCGGGTAAAGACCGTTAAAAAGACTCTGGTGTTCTTCACAAGTAGGTAGCGTTTTAGCTTCCTAACTTCTCAAGTCTGAGTTTTTTGCACCGTGACTTCTAATTCATTTTTCTAAAGAATAAAAAGACGGAAGATGACGTAAATGAATAAAGTGCTGGTCAGAGAATACTAGAGTGGTCATAAAAGACCCTAAGTAGCGAAAACTCGTTTTAACCTACCAGAATTAAAACAAAACACAGAATGAGGATAGGCAAAAATCAAAGTAAGTGCTGAAAACTACGTTGCTGAAATTTTTCCAATGACACTGGTCCCTGTTTCTAGCGCCAAACTGTTGATACTAATTTTCCCATATCATACTTACGTAAGGTTTTTAAGGTTATTTATGATTAATACTAAGTAATAGCTAGGATCCTCGCTCTTCCTCGTATCCACTGAATGGAACAACGATCTTACGAGCTCATTAGAAACTTATGTACAGAAGATTAGGCTGAAAACAAACTGAGAAAGTCGGATCCACAGCAAGGTGTTTCATCTCCTTATAATCAAATCATGTCTATAAATCATATTCATAACATTACAACAAAGTTCTTTCGGATCCTATCTAGCTCGATTCAATACAGTATGGGGTTAGTACTAAGTATGTTGATCTCCTGATTCCAGAAGATTTCTTAGCTATAGTTTCCCCTTGTAATTTCGTCGACCCCTGCTTCTATGGTGAAAATGGGTATTTATAGCAAGTCTCGGCAGTAGCTTCTCTTTGTTATTCTTCGTTTCTTCTACTCTTCGATGATCTTTGCTGACAGCTGGTTTCTGTGCGCCGCCCTTATTATCCATTCGCGTATTGACACCTCTCTCATGATATACCTCTTTACTGTGCAGGTTCCTTGATGTTCTTGATGTCCTAATTCTTATCCATTAGGTAAATTTTACACAACTATCTGATCCAGCCGTGTATTGACGCGTGCCCCTAGGCTTCTGTAACTCTATAAAGTATTGATGTGATCGTTTGGAACGTGCCTTGAGTCGGTGGTGCCTTCCTTCGTTCTTTTGATTGTCGTGGTAGCGTACTTCAGGGTGAATTCATACTTCATTTCGCTTTATCTATCGGACCTTCTTGCTTCTGATCTAGGTTTGTAGGACCAGTAATATTTATGCATTAACAAGTTGTTCATCTGCAAGTTTTCTATAACATACTAAAATTTCATAATTTTAGGAAATATAGGCTGGCCGGGGCGAATTTTAGAGTAAGTGACATGCAAACTGTTTAGAAATCTGACTATGACCTAACGCTATGGTCCATCCCTATACATCTTATAGTAGACTTCCTACTAAGATTATTATGCTATGAAATATATAGCTTATTATTATTCATGTATCCTATCTTTAGGTTTTGAATTGGCAATGCTCATGCATTTTTTGTTGTGGCTACGATGTGTTAGCATAACCTGGCTTTTCTCCTGATTATAGACTTGCTTCTATAATCAGTGCTACATTTCTTAATCATGGCTCATGGCCATGACTTATATTATTTTAGACATTCATATGTATCTATTACTCAGGGAATTGGTGCATTATATGCCACAAGCCAATTTCTCATATTTATGGCATACGAAGAGTCATATTTACTTGCATATTGCCACAGAGGGTTGCTGAAATCCCCTCAGTCAAAATGGCGATTGCATATCTCAATCCTTAGACTATTCTTATTGGTCTAAATGACGATTGCCCGGCTCAATCCTTAGACCAATTCTGAGAGGAATGGCCCACCTCCTGAAAAGCTAAAAGAGATACACAAGCTTATCGCTTAACTCTCTATTTTACATGCCAAGTCATAAGTTTACCAATAAATAGTACGACTTGCACTTAGTCATCTTTGACTTAAAAAATCTTACGAGAA
>JAJJMA010135135.1:0-10165 GCA_023529015.1 Papaver nudicaule
TATTAACGTTTACAAAATGGTCATACTTTAAATTAGGCTTTACAAAAGGGCTTTTTCCCAAAAGTAGCCTACTTACAAGTTTAATTACCGAAAATAACACCCCTTCCAAAAATAACCAAAAGTTACAGTTTTGGACATTTTTGTCCTTGCCTTTTCAGTTTATGACGTTTTTGTCCTACACAATAAATTATTATTATTATTTTTCAGTACTATTCATATGGTGCACAATATTTTTAGTTTGTCTTATTCAAAATTGTGCACAACATATTGTGTACACAATATACGTTTTTTCATATTGTGTACACAATATACCCATATTGTGTACACAATCTCAGAAGTCCAAAATTAGGGTTTAATGAAATTGTCGGTGCAATAATTAGTATTAAAATAATAGATAATCCAACAATATTGTGTACACAATATGTTTAAAATTGTGTACACAATCCCGTAATCCAAACATATTGTGTACACAATTCAAAACAAATTGTGTACACAATCCAGTAATTTTTGTTACACCCCCACTGGTGTAGCTACTTCTTCACTCATCCTCCTCACCCCTACTGGTGTAGCGATTCAAAATCTACTTCTTCCCTTAAAATCTGCTCCTTCTTCACTCATCCTCCACTCTCAAGCTTCTACTCTCTTCGACTCCTCCTTCTACAGACGAAAAAAAAAAGTGGGAGAGAAAGAAATCGATAGACAGAGTTAGATCGAGAGGGAGAGTGTGATACTTGGGTTCAGAGAAGCTTCCATTGGCGGTGTTGTTTTGTTTGTTGAGAGGATTAGTGTACGATGAAAAAACCAGTGAGTAATGGAAACCCTTAACTTACTGATTTCTTTGATTTTGTTAAATTGACTGACCCGCGTGATGTTTTTGTTATTTATGTTAGATTATAAACATGATTCAGTCTCTAATTTAGGGTTTCTGAAATTGGGGTTTGTTTTTGCCCAAATCGTATGCTGTTATAAACATGTTAATGTTATATGAATTTGGGAATTGCAATTTATGAAATTGGGAATTTTAGGTTACTGCTTGCTTTTGATAGTGTCTATGAAATCGGGAATTTTAGGTTACTGACTTACTCTAGTTAGTCTTAATGGAGAATGCAATGCTAACTTTAGTGAATCAGAGTCTGAGAAGTTTCTGCAAGAAATATTGTGGAAAACTGAGATCATTCTCAGTAGTCCTAAGCTCATAATCCTTCAAGTTATTCGTTTGTTAGGTATTTGGGACCCAATTATATTGAAGTTTGACAGAAAACTCTCACAATGGAGTCAATGTCTATTACTAAGGGGGGTAAGCTTGCCATCAGGCTCATTCTTAGTTTGGAGCTCTATCTGCCCAAGTTTGTCATAACTTAGTTTTAGGTTACTGCTTGCTTTTGTTACTGTTTATGGAATTGGGGCGAGTAGTAGCAGTCGTCCAATATTTGATTTTACATGCTGAGTCTGTCTTAATTTACGTTTTAGATATTAATTTTATTTCTACTCTGTTGCATAATAGGAGATTGGTGAAACAAGTGGCAGCAGACATGCTTTAATACACTACAACGGTTATTGGGTTGTCAATAAAGGTCACGATGACTACAAAGGCATCATGCAACCTGCGGTTTTAACTGATCCATTCAATCTCGACGACCTGAAGAACGCTGTAAAATGTCTAGATGGATTCGAGATGGGACCTAACATAGATGCATATGGCCTTGTATTTGTTGACGCTACGGAAAAAAGAAAGATGTTTAAGATTACTGGAGATGCAGCGATGAAATTTTATTGTACGGATAAGGCAGTGCCCAGTTTTTTCATTGTTAAATCTGAAGCCAAGAGTCAACTTCCAATTACTCCAGAGCCGAGAGTGACCGAACGCAGAATCAAGGTCGAGACTCCTCTAACCCCATCCTCTTCCAACCCTCTAACCCCAGCCTCCTCCAGTGGTTGTAAACAGTCCCCAGTCTCCTCAAGAGTTAAAAGAAAGATAGAAATGGTTGATAAAGATGCTCCACAATATGAAGTCAGTTCTCCTCTTGATGAAGTCTGTGATCCTCTTGATGAATTATGTTCTATTCCGAAGACAGAACCATGCAGTTCAGGAACATTCGTTACGGATTACATGGGACAAATCCAGGAAGGTGCTTGTTTCAGTAACAAGCCACAGCTGTATTTGACCTTGCAAATGACGAAGTTGCAGCTGGGAGTTGATTACAAAGTTGTTAGATCCCATAAAAAAGGTACGCACGTGAAGTGCGCAGATGTCAATTGCAATTTCTCCTTAAGGGCTAAACAATTGAGGGATTTTACATACTTGTACATCACTAAGATGACTGGTCCGCACACTTGTTCTATGAATGGCAACTTGGGGAAGAGAATAAAAAGGGTTAAAAATGCCTTGGGAAAGTATCTTGAAGAAAAGGGTATCAATGGCAACTATACACCCCTCCATATGCAAAACGATATAAAGGATGTGTTTGGCCGCACACTCAGTTACAAGCAGGCCTGGCTTGGTTGTCATCGGGGCGTTGAACTCACCAGAGGTTCTTCAGATGAATCATACCAGCGCCTCGCGCCGTATAGCCACATGCTCGAAATAAGAAATCCAGGTTCGTTTACAAACATAAAAACCAGTGAGGATGATGTTTTCGAGTACTATTTTATGGCTGTAGGAGTCTGTCTTGAGGGATTCAAAACTTTCTCGAGACCTGCTTTTGCCGTTGACGGTACACATCTTACAGGGGACCGAGCAGGAACGCTACTATCAGCCGTCTGCTTAGATGCGAACGAACAAATCTACCCATTTGCGTTTGCCATTGTTGATTCTGAAAATGATAAAGCATGTGCCTGGTTCTTCGAGCAGCTACACGATGCGCTTGGGGCTGATTTTTGTGAGAATCAAGATCTTGTTGTGTGCACAGACAGATCAGACCAATGCGCAAAGCAATTGAGCTGAAAATGCCTGCAGTTTGTCATGTTTTTTGTGCATACCATATCCGAGGTATTTAACTACAAACACCTTATAATACATGCTATTACAGTTGTCGAGTATTTTGTTACTTTCGCCTCATTGTTCTGCTAATTTTTTTTATTTGAATGTCGACCTGCTGAATGTGAATTCTGAGCTTAGTTTTGAATTTGAATGTATGCTAATTTACTGAGTATTTTACAATGCAGGGAATATACTAACACAGTTTGGGGACATCCAGGCGGCGCATGCCTTTTATAGTGCTGCCCAAGCATTCACTCTGGACGAATTTAAAAAGCATATGGAGAATGTAAATAAGAACCAAGCTGTTAAGGATTATGTAAAAGAAATTGGAGAATACCGTTGGGCAAGGGTGCACGCTTCAAGAGGTCGCTGGACACTCATGACTACAAACCTATGCGAGAGCTGGAATGCAGTGATCAGAAAGATAAAAGGTTTGCCAGTCTGTGATTTGATTGATAAGATTCGTAGATACCTCATGAAGGAGTGGTCAAAGCGTAGAGACCTATCTAATAAATGGGATCAAACATACCCTCCAAATATAACTAAGCTTCTGAAGGAGAGGTGGTTGGTGTCACATAAGTGTCAGTCTGCCAATCCAAGGATGATCGATATGAAGTGTGGGAAAAAAATGGCCGAGTTGCGTTCGTTGTCGATTTGGAAAAGGGAACTTGCGATTGCAAAGTTGCTTTTTATCAGAATCTGCCGTGCCCCCACATGCTTGCTGTATGTGAGAAATTCTCTAAGAATTCAGATGAATATTGTGCATCTTACTACGATACTTCCTGCTGGAGATCTATGTATGCAGATTCCATCTACCCTGTCATTCCAGGAGATGATTGGGAGATCCCTGATCATGTGGCGCAGCGTGTAGTGAAGCATCCCGGTGCTCCCGGTGCTAAGAAAGATGTAGGTCGTCCCCAGGTGGGTCGATATTTGAATGCCTTTGAGAAACCGCACAAATCGGGGAAGAGAGCTTGTTCGAAGTGTCGCCTGCCCGGTCATAGGGCAGGTAGTGTGAAATGCCGAAAGAGCCAGCTTGAGTCTGCTTGAAGATCGTCAGCTTTACAAAACCTGAACTTTTATTGGCATCGGAACAACTTTGTTTTTCGAATTATTCACATTGGGATTATATTGGATTGTCTTCCTCCTGTTGGGTTTATATAATTGACTACATTGGGCTTGGATTCCAGTTATATTAAATCTGTTAGTTATGATTTGTATCAGTAAAGATCTAGTTTCTAATCACCACTAGATGTGATTTGTATCAACACCATAAATTGTTATAAACATCAAATCCATAAATAACGAAATGACCATAACAATCCACCGGGAAAAAAAAAAAGTAACATAACAATCGAATAAGAAACATAACAAAAAAGTTCCTCCTTAAACACCAGCAGGAACATTACTACCAGCAGATTCAGCACCACCACCAACAGGACCACCAGCACCACCACCATCAGGACCAGGCTGACCAGCAGCAGCACCAAAACCACCACCGACAGGACCAGCAGCAGCACCAAAACCACCACCAACAAGACCAGCACCACCACCAGCAGCAGGTACAACGCCAGCATGATTGTTCTCGTCTGGACCATTTGTAAAGTTTCCATAGATTGCAATCATATCCCTAGTTCCCTCAAGGAAGGCAATGAAATTATAGTCACTGTAAGGATCATGTACAGTGCATACTCCACTGAGACGGCCAAGAACACAGCACTGATTGGGTCCTCTTCTGGATGGCGTCCTGTACGGATAATTGCGATGGTATTCGATACGTTCTTGTTGAAATCTTCTCCTGATGTCATCAGTTACTCTAGGATCATTCGCATACCTACCAGCCATGTTTATCAGAACTCACTGTTCTCTCCGGTAATGAGTTCTCTATGTTCTAATGGAACAATTTATAGAGAAAGGAAAGTAAAGGGATTGGGTCAACAGACACCAACAATTTTGGGGGGATGCGACATTTACTTTACCATTGAATTTACTCGATAATTCCAAACGCATGGAAGAAGAATTTAATTATCCAACGTATCAGTGCCAACATGAACAGTTACACCCCATGGGCAACTTTTGGTATTCCCTCCCTCGCTATAATAAAGAAAAGAGTCTTTTTTTGGTGGGAGAAACCTAAATTACTAAGTTACCCTCTATTTTTAAAATCCAACGAAGGTAAATGGCGTAAATAAACTGAAAAGGAAGGGTAAATAGGTAATGACAAGCTCCACCAGTGAGGGTGGAACCTAGATTTCTTGTGAAATCGTACGAGTCAACAAGCGACTCGTCCAAGAATCGTCAATGCCAGGCTCCACCAGTTAGGGTGGAACCTATATTATTAGAGAGTTTTGAGCAAGTTTTGAGTAAGTCTATGAAAGGGAGCGGACCGGTAAACAGACGCCACGTGTCGCCACTCTCACACGACATTTTTATGTGTTATCATCTCTATTGCCGTCAATTGAGCATGGCCATGCTATATAACCTTGAACATTGCGAGTAGCAGAATTACATAAAAATTGACTGGTCAACTTGTCAAAATAGAATATGCCAATGGAATCTTTCATTTTTTTTGTACGAGTCACGAGTTTACTCGTTCGTTTTTCACAACCTACAGGTTACACCCTAACTGGTGAGACGTGACAAACGCACGAAGGGTTTGAATTCTCACGAGGAGATTTGACCGGAGACCCAAGGGACGCCTGTAGGAAACCAAACGTTTCGAGGGACTAGAATTCTTGACAGGGGGGAATGAACCTGGTCGAAAGGATGCCCACTAAGTAATTTTGGACATCTGCTGAGTAGAAAGACGCGTCCCAAATTGAGTATAAATTGTGGTAGTTCCCCTTACTATCCACTTCAGGAGAGAAAACAATAAACCAAAATTAAAATTTAAGCTGTGTTCTTCCTATCACTTTCACCAGCAAAACCCAATGGATAACTTTGATCGTCATAACATTCCCAAAGACTTGGTTGAGAAAATTCTCGATTGCATTCCTACCACCAATAGTGTTTTAGAGAGCAAATTGGTTTGCAAAAAATGGAACACCCTGCTCAAAAATAAAAGGATCGGTCTCCTTTTGAGTGCGGTGCCGATTCATCCACGACAAGTTTCATTGGAGGAGGGAGATATCAAACTAACGTTCTACATGGAACACATTACAACGGATGTCTTCCGCACAGTCAGTACCCCCAAGTGGCATCCAGAAACGGGAACCGCGATACACACTTTCCAAATGGTCGGATCATGCAATGGGTTGGTGTGTCTATATGTTCGGCACAACCTCGTGCGAGATCCAATATATATCATCAACCCAGCTACAGGTGAGCAGCTTAATCTCCCCGGAATAAGGAGCCAACCTAATGAAAATCCCTACACTAGACAGGTCAAAGGGGGCTTTGGCTACTGTCATCGTACCGGAGAATACAAGGTACTGCGTATTCATGTACTGGGGGACGTTGAGGTATTCACCCTCGGTGTTCATGAGTGGAGACACGCTGGTTTGTGCAACTACAAATTGCGTGATACTGGTTTCTATGCACAGGGCCATCTTTACTGGTTCGAATGGTGTTTCGACAGGCAGAAAAAGATATTAGTATCTTTCGATCTGCATACAGAGGAATTTGAGGAACTTGAAGCACCACGGTATGATCCTAACATCACTGGGGATTTATATGTGGATGATGAAGCGAGATGTGGGCTGTTCCTATTTGGAACCAGTTTCAGTGTTTACTACACACATGAACTAAGGCATGAACTAAGGGAAGGAGTTCGTGTAGATTTTTGGTTAGTCACCAAGGATAAGACTTGGCAGTTAGAGAAGAGCATTGTACTGCCGTATACAGTGCTAGGGCGACCCCGGTATGTGCCTATCACCTTCGGAAAAAATGACAAACTTCTAGTAAGTGACAGGCGACGTTTCTTTATTCACAATCCTTCAACTGGAGATTTTGAGGAACTCGGTGTAAGAATTCCGGGACAAACAGAAATTCTTGTTACTCCTCATATGATGAGCAGGGTGTCACTGAAGCGTTTTGGAGGAAAGTCTGGCAGAGCGCATTGTTCTTTAATAGTTTAAGACACTGGGACAAATGTTTGATTAATTAATAGTTATGTAACTTTTATTTTAACGTATTTGTTAAACTATATTTTCTACTCTAAATTGGAAGAAAATTTTTTGTTCCATTTATACTTCTTCCAAGGGTACTATTCTAAGGCTGAGAATACCCTAACCTATTCGCATGAGTAGTCACCTCAATGCTTTTACCCTATCATCAAAACGGAATCTATCAAAAATATAAATAAAAAATAATAGAATCACAAGAGAGAGAGGAATGAAAAATCAGTCAGATTCAAACCTTAACTACTCATGCCATCTTCAAAAGATTTTAAATGAGTGTCTATTAACATAATTACATTGCCATCTACAAAATATTTTAGATTAGTATGTCTATTGACATAATTACATTGCCATCTACAAAAGATTTTAGATTAGTATGTCTATTGACATAATTACGTTGCCATCTACAAAAGATTATAGATCAGTATATCTATACATTGACCAAAGCTAAAGCTTTTGCCAAACAAAAAATTTATATTCATGTCAGATTGATTATTATAGATCAGTATATCTATACATTGACCAAAGCTAAGGCTTTTGCCAAACAAAAAATTTATATTCATGTCAGATTGATTGTTGAAGCCAGCCAAAAAAATATATTCTTCTTCAACAGTTTCTATGTTCACGTATACATTCCTTTGAATATCCACCTGAAAAATCGAGTTTGGAGCAGGCGTGTAAGGATTCACTCATGATATAGATTTGCACAAAACTGTTGGACGACCGGAATACAAAACTGACCAGCAAGTTTCTAGCATGTCACTAATTATTTACAGGGAAATACATATTACGATGGTATCTTCCTGTAGTATGGATCATGGTTACCTTATGTGCACTATCATTCTGCTCTAACTAAACTAGGTTCAAATGCAAGAAAACACAGGAGAAGAAAACTGCAAGTATATGAGCATTGCAAGTCAAACTAGGATCCACAAAGTAGGCCATTAAAACAAGAGTGCAGGACATATATAAACAGGGGTGCAGGACATGTATAAACAGGAGCTCAGGAAACAGCAGCATCAATGTAAAGGTATAAACAGCTACGTACCTGATTAGATATTGCCCCAGCTTTTTTCAGGATATTTTGCAGTCAGAAGTTTGTAAGCCACAGTTACTCTCCTGTTTTGCATCAGTTCCTTCAACCACTCCGGGTCAGTTATCATCGGCTTACTTGGCTTGACGCTTCTTTTAAACCAATAACAAAGGTATAACAGACAATCTGGGTCAGATCCTTGTTCTGGTACTTCCATGCTAGTGAAATTAACACCAGAATTTATATTTTGTCGTCTATTATTCTTCTTACACCATTTGTTAATGTGTGGCTGACAGTAACCTGCCATATTTTTGGCATCTTCAAGATATTTGGATTTATACGTGTTAGATCTCACAGAGTTGAAGTGCTGCCATTCACAAGTGTCGACAACGTATACGAGGAGGTGCCAATGCATCCCTATCTCCTGGATTTCTCCGTTAACAATCGCTTTGGAAGTATTTATAGGGATGATGAGTTTCTTTATATTGGAACCCATATCCTCTATGGCTCTGTTGATTTCTTCTTCTATGCCTGGCAGCCGTTCTTTCTCTAAATGCGTCTGCAAAGAAAAAAAAGATTAGATTATCATTTATTCTACTAAAGATCATTTTCCAAAATGAACTCTTTTCTTGATTAAATTAACATTAACAAACAATTCAAAAATTCTATACTTACGAAAGCCGAAGGCTGCAATATTGAGAAGGGGATGTACTTTGATTCACAATCTTTCGCTGCACCCGCTTTCCTCTTGTAGATGTAGTAGTGGAGTATTGCTTCGTCAATGTTTTGGTTGAACAAGAGCTCCTTGATAGAGCTTGCAAAGACGAACAATGGGATAGATTCTACAGTCCAAGCTAAGTCCTGCCTGCAAGGCAATATAAAGAACATATATTTTTTAATATCAATACATGTGATTTTATTAGGTAAGGAAATATGACAAAAAGCTGACAGTTACCTTTCCCATGTTTTTTCCACGAAATCGGTGAGAATAGGCAAGCAATCCTTACAACGTTGAATAATTGGGTACAATGGAGACTTTGACAGGTATCCCAGATCTGATTTCTCTTCATTTTTCAACTTCTTCTTTGGCAGAGCATTCTTTTTATTTGCTTGCCTACGCGTTCTAGTTTGCATACCAACCATCTCTTTGTCTTCTTTTCCTGGAGTCCTATCTAATGAAGAACCCTCGGCAAAGCGGCCCAAATCATTACAGAGACGGGCAATTGTTCTATCTTTTTCATCCAAAGTATTAGAATGCTCTTTCTTCACATTGTCCAGTTCTTGAGCTTTCGTAAACAAAGGCTCTTCTACCGAAGAAAGTTTTTCCTTCAGTTCTTGATTTTCCTTAAGTAGTCTACTCTTGTCAGCACATTCCTTACGATTTTCAATCGCATTTGATTCCTTATCTGCCTTCAATCTCTGTATTACCAGAGTTTTCGTTGCCAAAGAACTTTTTACTGAAGAAAGTTGATTCTGTAATGAAAGAATTTCTCTCTCTTTGGAAGCCAAAGTAGAAGAGTGCTCTGACTTCAAGTTCTGTAGTTCCAGAGTTTTCGTTGACAGAGAATTTTCTACAGAAGAAAGTTTTTCACTCAATGAATGAATTTCTAAACTCTTGCCATCACAGTCACCACGAAGAGAGACAATTTCCATCTCTTTGGAAGCCAAAGTAGAAGAGTGATCTGACTTCAAGTTCTCTATTTCTCGAGTTTTCGTTGACAGAGAATTTTTTACTGAAGAAAGTTTTTCCCTCAATGAACGAATTTCTTGTAGTCCACTCTTGTCAGCACAGTCATCACGAAGAGAGGCGATTACTCTATCTTTGGAATCCAAAGTACAAGAGTGCTCTGACTTCAAGTTCTCTATTTCTCGAGTTTTCGTTGACAGAGAATTTTCTACTGAAGAAAGTTGCTTCTTTAATGAAAGAATTTCTCCGTGAAATAATTTACTCTCGTTACCATAGGCATTATGAAGAGACTTAATGTCACTCTCTTTGGAATCCATCATACCAGAATACTCTGTCTTCAATTTCTC
>JAJJMA010135175.1:0-11486 GCA_023529015.1 Papaver nudicaule
CTTACTCCTCTCCTTCAACGGGTTCATTGATAAGGCGAAGGAAGTCAGTTTGATGCTCCTGAATAAGCCTCACCAGCTGTGGGTTTTGCTTCCCTAGCTCTTGAAGCATAGGCTGCAGACCATAACATCATAATGAGTTTACCAAAAAAATAACAAGAAACGGTGATATTTAAAAGCTTCGACGAATAAGAAAAATGACCTGCAAGATTTGTGGGTTCGCTTGCACCATAGCTCGCAGAGCTTGGAACTACACAGAGAAAGTAAGCAAATAAGATCTCCCAGGTTTCTGGTGAACTATTAACATGCGATGATAAATCCCATTGCAATTGCATTTACCTGTGGATTGTTGCGTAAGAAATCCAAGTTGCCTCCAGCAGCAGCATTAGTCCCCAAGTTGGGGAGGCCCTAATTGACAAATATAATTAACTCAAGAAAACAAAGAACTGACAAGAAAGGTAAAAATAAATAAATATATAGGGTGCACACCTGTGGAAAGAGATCTAACGGATTCGCATTGGGTCCAGTAGAGGGAACCCCCAACTGTGCTGGTTGTTGAGCTTGGGCAGGAGGGGTTCCAGCTTGCCCAGTAGGAGCCTGAGGTGCAGGAACCACGTCTACTTGCTCAGGAATTCCCTGGTATAATAGCAGAATTGTCAAATAATTGATAAAGGTCACTAAGAAGCTAAGATAAAGTCCCGATGTGAATATGGACTATAAAAAATTTCCATACCAAATCCGGACCCTGATTTGTACTGATCACTTATAACACATGCAGATAAAAAGGAAACAAATTATAGATACTTCGTCTAAGTGACCTGTTAAAAACAAACTTACAGAGTATAAATAGTCAACAGCTCTTTCGGGATTGTTGAAAGCAGCGCGGAGTGCACGAACTACGGTATCTCTGTCCCAGGTCCCTCCTCCCATATCCAAAATCTCCTGAATAGTTTGCTCAAGGTTATTGCCTGCAAGAAGAGCTGATGCTGCTTGACCATATACATCTGTTCCTTGTCTGCTTCAGCGTGTCATGAATAAGATTGGATAAGAGAGGGAAACAACGATGTGGATTAAGGAAAAAAAAACATCTGGTTAAAAGTTAGATATTCCAATCTCAATGGTTGGGACATAGTAAACATATAGTCTCCACCTTCCCAACAAAGCTATAAATAATTGACCCTCCAGCTTTATGTGCAACTTTTCTATAGTACCAGTTGCGTCCAAATATAAAATTGCTTTTCTCACACATATACACTTTCATGATCCATCACGTGATCCTAAATCTAACGCATTATTTGTGACCTGCATGTGATTATTCTTGCGTATATAGATGAGGGAGGGAGAGAATCTCACTGAGGTACGGGAACAGCTGCAGACCTGAGTAACAAGAAAAAACCAACAAGGATAACATTGATCATTAATGTAAGCAACTGGACATTATGACATCTGATCAATACTTACAAGGATGTTGGGGGAGTTGCAACAGGAGCAGATGCAGGATTAGATTGTGGTCTGTACAAAGAAGAAAAAAACAATCACATATTGTCACATCATATTAAAAGGCAGAGAGAATTTCATGGATGATCATATAAATATTAGGTACTCCATACAAAAAAGGTAGCAAGGTAGCAAGGATACTGCATAAGTTCAACTTCAACTGTATGTGAAGCCCGTTAATTTTGAGGAAAAAAAATCACATTATCATCCTACATTATCACCCAACATTATCATCCTACATTTAATATTCGGTACTCCTAATAATTAAAGCATGCTTGTGTGACATACACTATTCCATAATTCGACCCTTTTCTTACATTGATTTCCAAGTGAACAAAATTAATTTGCAATGACAGAGCAAAAAGCATCTTAAATACCCAAATTACATAAAAGTTATCAAAAAATTAAACTCACTGAGGCAGAGCTGATGCTGGAGACACGGCAGGAGGCACTGAAGTTGCCTGCACATAAAGATGGCTCTTAAGACAGATTACATGTAATTACTTTCACAGTTGTCACATTCACTAATCTATCCTGAAGATAACTATAAGACAGCAAGAATTGCTTCTTCATGTAAGACTATACAACAATGAGATTTCTGACTGTTATGATACCGGAGCCTTGAAAGTTTGTGTGGTTCTCGCATTTTAAGTCATACCATAAGTCATTGTTATTTGGTCAAACTGATGACAAGCAATAGAAACAAAATACATCATATGCTTACCTGACCAGTGGGTGTGGCTGTTGTAGTTGGGGTTCCACTAGATGAGCTTTTAGGCTAAAAAATGCATCACAAGAAAGATGAGTATATGACATGTCAGAAATATATAATGCATGTCAAATTGCTGATTCAATGTGCTAATATAGTACCCACTATACAAGAGATGTACACAAGTATTATGGATTATATGCACAAAAATATGGCTAACTGTCCAATCCCCCTCGGAACATTCCGAGATTCATCATCCATCTGTGACCTTCGTCACCGAGTTATATGAAACGAGTTCTTCCCCATTATCCAACACTATGCTCATTAACCCATTTTGTTATAATAATGAAATTCCCTTAACCTGCTAATTAATATTATCCAAATAGAAAAATAAAATAACTTCCACATTTTTGCAAACCAATTTTACAGAGACATCAGCCTCCTCAATATTCCCACATCCCAACTGGCCTTTCTAGATAAGTAAAATCTGCCCCTCAATATGCCGCAGGTGCAAATAAATGCACTAAAAAGATATATGGAAAACATGATGAGCAAAGACGTAAGCATTTTGCAAACTACGCACATAACACCTACCTAGTGAGTGTTAGCATACTAGATGCAGTACAGCAACATCTACTTCACACTAAACTTCATACTAACAGAAGTACAAACGAATATATACATCAATATATATCAAATAATAGATTTATATTACCTTACTCAACATAATAACAAGAAAACTGTTCTCAACAACTTGGTTTTCAGCCATTGTTGTGTCATCCTTGAGAACTTTTCCCTGATGGATAAGCATTTGTTGTGAGGCAGGGTAAACATCTGATCCTTGAGCAGTTTCTATGCTTTTCTTGACATCAGACACCTACAAAAGACATTTAATGCAAGTTAACTGACAATATCACCATGAAACCATGAAATAATACAGTGGATAACTGATAATGTCACCAGTCAATATTTGAAAAGGGAAGAAAAAAGAAAACGTAAAAGGGTCGACAGAAAGAGTTGGAGGGCAATATTGTGAAGAAAGATAAAAGCATAAAAACTTGACCCAATTTGGTTCACCTTTCTAAACATGAAAGCAGACCTGAAAGAACTTTCCGATGAAAGTAACATGAAAATGAATTTAAAGGATTCTCAGTAGACTCTCTTTAAAATAAATCCTAAGCCAATCAGTATCTAGCCAAGTGCATTACGTACGGGACAGGCAAGTCTAATATAATGCTGGCGCCAAAGTATCACTAGATAAATCCCCAACAACTTGTGAAGAGGGAAAAGATCAACTAGGTTTATTGAGTTATCATAAAACCTGGAATAGGCAATCATGTGATAATGAGCCTTGCTGATATGTATACCCGTGAGAATCTTTCTTGATAACAATTCTTATCCCCTTCGAAGCCAGGGGCATCATTGGATTTCAATTAAGGTTGGATGGCTCCACTTAGAAGTCCAAGTTCTCACTAGTGAGATGTAATCACATATTCAAACCATTTATTCATAATGCTTTAGACTAATAACATAAGCTCTAAAGTATAGAGATTGTTCACTTGCTGTTCTGTTTTGTTATATATCCTCGAGAATACAATAAAACTAGGGCTTAACATCAAACAGTAAGCGAACTGAGAAATCTAAGTAAGGGATTGTACATAGATAAAAACAGAAATCAAACTCTTGTAACCTAACTAAATAATCTTCCTGGAACTTATAAAAACTGACTTACCTATGTAAGTCCAAAACCTAACATTCCCTTGCCCAATACAAACAAGCGAAAATCATAAAAATCAAAATAACATAAACCCTAATTTCTGTATAAAAAAAAAACTAACCCTAAAATCAAAAGTAAAATAAACATATTGATAGACAAGTAATTATACCTTATCATCGGGATTAACTTCGATATCGAACTTTGAATTCTTAAGATTTTTCACTGAAATCTTCATGTTTTTTTTTTTTTTTAAGTCTCTCGAGAAAAATAAAAAGAGGGGGCGGAGTATAAACTTCTACTGCGTTTGAAGAGAGAGATATATAGGAAGGGAAAACCCAAAGAAACAAGCAAAGAAGAAGTATCCAAAACAAAATTCCTCTTGAATCCTATTTTACCTTTTCTCAACGCTGTTTCGGCCCCCCCTCTCTCTTCTATAAAAGGCAGAAACAGCTACTGGATCTTTTGTTACCAAGGCCCGGTAAAGAAGAGTTCGATTACGTGATATTCTAGTTTTATCTTTCTGATTCAGAAGAGTTGTATCGATAAAAACTGGAAATATAGGAATGTACAAGAAAGAATTAGAAAAGTATACGAACATACAAGAAAGATTAAGAAAAAATTGGATTAATTTATCTTTCTGATTCAGAAGAGTTGTATCGATAAAAACTGGAAATATAGGAATGTACAAGAAAGAATTAGAAAAGTATACGAACATACAAGAAAGATTAAGAAAAAATTGGATTAATAAAAACTAGAAAAGGATACTTTCAAAACACATGTACGGGTGTGTTTGTGGGTGAAAACAATAAAAGAAAATCTAAGGGTGAAATGTGTAATTGTTTTGTATTCGAGAGATCAAGATCGAACAATGACTCGCCTAAACCAAGAAATGGTCGTTCGAATATTGCTTCAGTTACAAAGATGAATAGGTTGGTTTAAGGGAGGGAAGCTAAGAAAGATGAGATCAGAGAGTTGTTAATAAAGTTATTGTTGTGTGTTAAACTGCTAAGGATATTCTCTTCTCAGTAGTATGTTGAATATTGAATATAACGAATGAATTGGTTGTAGTTGGAATGAATGTTTTGTGATTGTGAATGAGATTGTGATTGAGATACTTTTCCAACTGGTCGAATGACCTATTTATCGTAATTAAACTCCAACTAATCTTGTAAGTGGTGGAAGAAATGGAAATAGTGGGAGAGTGGAGTGAGTGAAGAACGTGTGAGAGTCATGTCCCCTTGAAAGTAGGAAAGACCAAGTTACATGCCCACTTTCCTTATTCCTAGCAGCGTTCACACAACTTAATTTCTTTCCCTTTGAGTGACTGTGCCATTGCAATTACACGTGTCGAACAACCATTTCTTGGTTTGCTTAGCTCTTTTATAAATCCAGTAGCTCACCAACAGAAGACAGGGGAAAGCACATAGGCGCCCAATGCGGAGCGAAACATCAAGATCAGAACCAACAACAAGAGTCACGAGACAAGTATCAGCAGCACATATCAGTTTACCAAACGTGAAGACAAGAAATATAGCAAAACAACCAGTAGCAAAAAGACTAGATGTGAAGCCGAAAGCAAAACCATCAGCAAAGAAGACGAAACCACCCAGAAAAGCTCCACTAAAACCAAGGATTAAGAAGCGGAGTTAAAGAGAAATGCCACGTGCACATTCAGCGCCTCTGGATATCAGGAGAGAAGAACAAGAGCATGCGGTGGAAGCAAACCCGGTGCTCACGAGATTGGATGAGTTAACACAACAAATGGAGGTCCAAGCAGTGCAGATATGGGATATGGAGAACGAAAACTCAGAATCGGGAGAAGAATTCTCCGAAGCAGAATCACAAAACATGAAGGAGTATTACGAAGGAAATAGGGGGCAGTTAGGGTACGAGGAAATATTAAGAGTAGTGGATGTACCAAAAATGATAAAAGAGCTAAAAGAGGCTATCAGAATAGCATCACTCTCCGCGCAAGACAGAAGACTGGAGACCTACGTAGATGAAGCCAAAGCATCACCGCTAAGTAAAGAATTAGTAGAAGGGTAAGTACCTAGGAAGTTTGTCATGCCACCGTTAAGTTATTCAAACACCAGTAGGGGTCTTATTTCAGCTAAGATATAGGAAAAATGAAACATTACGCAGTTTGTGAAGGTGGTCAGACTTAGTCACGGAGATAGGAGTAGTAGATGGGGTGGTTATTCAATCATTCATACATGGATTGGATGTCAATGCGGACCTGTACTTATCACTAACAGAGCGCGACGTAGAAGATTTAGGAGATCTTAGGGAAAAGAAACAAAGGTTTGTTATGCTAGAGGATATGCGGCTAAAAGTGAATGAAGAAGCTCCGGAGATAAGCATTAACGCAAGCGCAACGCACATGTTGAAAAGAAGTTAAGTACATGAGATACCGCGGAGACATATGGAGAGGAGAGAGCCAAAGCGCAAACCACACAGAGAAGATGATGGTCAGAGAGACAAGATGTTTAAATATTGTACCTACACAGAGCTCAACACACCAGTTACAACCAGATTTAGAGAAGAAGAACGATGTAGAATATCTGACATCAAGAGGAAGACATCCAGAATATAAAAGATACTCAAGGAACATGTGCGAATATCATGGCTATATGGGACACGATACCAGCCAATATGCAGCCATCTTCTACACATGATCCAGGGGAGAATCGTCTAAAAGGATCCGGCCATGAACAAGTACATAGTGCAGAAGGAGAACAACATAAGAGGAGCGGATGAAAAAAAACAAGCGCATCGACCGACGGCACCGAACGATGCAGTCAACATGATATTATGTGCAGAAATCGACTCAGCAAACAACACCAAACAAGCGCATCGACCAATGGCACCGAACGACGCAGTCTACATGATAGATGGTCAATTTAGCGCACAACGGGCAATAGGAGAAGCAGACAATAGACCAAGGAATGGAAGATGCGACTAATGAATTTCTCGAGCAACGATACGATGGGTATTCACAACCATTGTGATCCTCTACTGATTATCCTAATCATAGCAAGATGGGCGATACATAGGATTGTAGTAGATGCAGGGAGCACAACAGAATTTTTGTTCTACGACGCGTACATGGAAATGAAGATCAGCGAATCAGCAGTGGAGAAGGCAGGAAGAACCATCTACGGATTCAATGGAATGCAAACAATTCAAGTAGGAGAAGTAGTACTTAAGGTTGCAGCGGAGCAAATAGCATTAGATGTGCGTTTTAGCGTATTCAACACGGAGTCACCATACCCAGCAATCCTAAGAAGAAAAGGGATACATCCGATTAGAGCAATACCGTCAACACTCCATCAGAGCATCAAGTTCCCTACACCAGCAAAGGTAATGAAAATTAAGACCAGACAGCATCCAAAAGATGCAAATCTATTCACGTACATGAATAAATCAATAGGGATAAGAGCATCATGCAAGCAGGGCACATAATATATGCGCAGAGGAATGATAGAGGAAGGCATGCGAAACAAGCAGAGGATATTGGAGCTATCATCAGAATACCCAGGGACCAACGCCATATAATGAAGCGGAGAATGGAGCAACGAAGCGAAATAGTCGAAGCAACCAAGGGAATTACATTAAGAAAAAATGTCAAATTGGTTTACAGTGCATAAGGCACTATTAGCAATAAATAACTCTTTTAAGGAAAATTGAGTTCGCAAAATTAGAGGAATAAATCGATACAGAAAGTCGGATATCAGTAACCCAGCGCTCGATGAATAAGCGTTGGTCTAAGACCCGATGAATAGCCGCAACGGGGCATAATAATTGTCGACTATCCTTAATCGCCCACTACGGTGAAAAGAAAAGAGATCCGGTATGGCGGAGGATATGTAATCGCAAATAAATGAAAGCCCACCTCGGGTGGCAAATGGCAATGATTGTCCATTGTCTTGAATGCCCTCTACAGTAATTCACTGGACGCGGTTTTTGATATGGATGGGTCAGAAATAAATACAAACCCCTACGAAGTTTAGGTGGTTATCACGTAGCTTAGGAAAAATCACGTAGTGTAATTTAGAAATACAAACTCTGCACAAAATAACATAATTTATATCGGATTTTTTCTCATAAATATACATATAATAATTGTTCATAAATATAATTGTTCATACACATGCATACACAAGAGCATCAAAAAGGGAAACCTGTCCTACTAAGTTAAACTAACTATTTTGTTTCTTCTGAATTATCCGCATCATCATCAGTTGTAGCAGCGCCCTCCGCGTATCCATCATCAGGAATCATAAAAACACATCTCAACGCAGATAGAAGGATAGTCCGCGCACCTAGTAACAATACCCCTGAAGTATCTGGATACGACCGCATCGAATTGGTGCTTCATCACAACATCATTACGGCGTAGCCTTTCCTCCATCTCGGCAATGTACTTAGCAGCATCCGCAGCAAGAGAAGAAGTAGCATCACCAACAACAAAAGCAACAAAATCAACAAGGCAGTCAACAAGGTCACCAGCAGAAGCAGCAGCACCGGAAGAAGATGCATCCCGCCGAGATCGCAATCGACTCTTACGAGGAGTAACCGTAACCTAAAGATATGAAGACAATAAGCAAGCAATGAAGGATAAATAAAGAGCTTAAGAGAAAATAGGAGAATACCACTTTAAAAGTATAGGAAATAACTTTACGCTTCTGAGTATTGTCAGCAGAGTCGGAAGAAACGTTTACAACAACATCATGAGGAGGAAGAGCATTAGGATGAAGATACGGAGGAAACTGATGGTCTCGCGGCAGGAAGACGAAGAACTGATTCAATAGTCAACATCACAGTAAACTTCGGAAGAGGATAGTAGTTCGGCATCCATAAGCTTCCATCAAGAAGATTCGAAGACAACTCAGCATGCGCACCATCAACAGCATCGCGACACGGATCATATAACCAAGGGTCGCGCACAACGAAGATCAGCTTACCAGTATCATCAAGACCGGAGGATTTCAGGACAGAACAACACTCATCGCGGACACGCTTGTCAGCAGAAGGAGATAGATGAGCCATCAATACACCAACTTGCGAAGGAACGATAAACACGTCATCAACAAGGGTGTTAAAAGCTTCAACAGTATATCCAAGAATCTGTTGCGATCGGCGACAAATGAACTATAAAATAGGCACGAGAAGTTATGCTAATACTGAAGATAAGTACTCGTAACCTGAAGGCGAGCAAGCGCATGGAGGATAAAAGGATCAGCAGGGTCATACAAAAACAGAGAAAGCCTGGCTCTCAGATGCCCCCAGCACACCAAGCCAACATTCATAGTCATAAGAAAATTTTCAACCAGAGGATCAAGAAAACCGGAGCATTGGTAATCAAAGAAGAAGTCATCAGGACTTACGTCGGTTTTCTTAAAGATATATTCTACAAAACCCTCAGGATGAGGAGGTCCAGGAACAACAACATCGCGGTGGCATGTAGGGCGTTGCCTCACATACTCACCAACCATAATGGAACCCGGAGGAAGGTTCCTACCAGGAGGAATTGGTACCCCCAATATCAGCAGTAGGCATATCATCGGTCGGCGGAGGTTCGACATTAGCTGTCGGCGGAAGCTCATCAACAACATTAGGCAGAGGAATACCAGTAGCCGGCGGAGGTTCAACATTAGAAGGCAAAGGTTCGCCATCAGCATTTATAGCATTAGTAACGACACGCGGAAGGTCATCATCAAGTGAAGAAATTTTTACAGCAACGGCCATACCTTCCGCAGAAGAAGAAGTTCTACATTGAAGATTTGAATCAACACATTCGATATCAGCATCAGGCACACCAGTCAGAGCCATCACAAGATCCCATAAATCTGGATTGTTGAGAAGTGAAAGAGAGGACGGAGAAGAATACGAAGAAGGAGATGAGGAACCTGCAACAACAACAACAGCGTAATCAATCATCCAAATCTTATTTCTTTTGATATTCAAAAATAAATAATTGGGAAGACGAAGGAATAAATCCCTTCCCACCTGAATCGATAAACCAATGAAACTCTCCGAAATCGCCTGATACTCGGGATTCTTATCAGTGCCGGCAAGATCGGAATTACCTTCATCAACAGGATCAATATGATATAGAAAGTTAGCAGTAGAAACATTATCTAAAGGAGGAAAAGAATAATAATACATGGCGACATGAGGAAATGAAGACAAAAGAAATGAGGAGGAAAAATAATTTATATCGGAGATCTCACCTTACACAGTAAAGTTGGGACGGTTCAATTTCTCAGTAAATGGCGATTCCCGAGGAAGAAGATGAAGAAGCAAGCGCAGGGTCGAAGAGACGTCTTGTCCGAAGTGACAAAAAGCAATGCTTTATGAAAAAATTTGGGCAGAATGTGGTGGATACCATATTTCATATGTCTCCTAAAGCTTAGAACCGTCACAACACCTTAAACCTTAGGAAAAATAGCAGGGGGACTTCAATGCAACTTTATTTTGCTCGGTGACTTCAACGCGTATTTATCAAAGGATGGTCGGTCAGATAAAATTTGAGTCGATTCTACTTGTGAAAGCATATTCCAAATGGTTTCCAACTTTCGATGGTTGCTACAACGAAAACCATCGGAGATCAACTAGGAGATGATAATAAAAAAGTGGTACCGATCGTAAATGGAAAAGTAAAAGATCTCTGTGAATTACCACCTAAGGTTGATTTACTACCTATTTGTTATGTTCATGAAGGTAAAGTTTTAGAGGAGGGCTTATTAGTTGTTAAAAAAGGTATACAGATGTCTAAGATTAATGATGTTAAAGTTGTAAGATTACTTCTTCCAGCGAAGGGTGGTTATTTTTTTTTCTTTGATGGAGCACTAAATAATTCTAAAGATGGCAGAAGAGCAATTGCTTTAGATGGGGAAGTGGTTGGGATATCTTCAGACATGTCACCTCCAAGTTGGATTGAGCTCCACGAGCTGGAAGGTGTAGAAGATTCTTTTTAATTTGGCAGGAGAGTTATGTCCTAAAGATTCAGAAAGGGGTATCTTGCTTCATTTTGATATTCCTCGCGTTCTGTTTATCAAAAATATGTTTATATATTTTAGGTATATAATTTTAAAGTTACCTAAAAGCTTAAAAGTTTATTTCCAACAAGATATTTTAACCTTACAAAACTTTAAGTGTCACAAAGAAAAAAAAATCCGCTAAAATAAATTTTAACAACATAAATTAAAATCATAACAACAAATATATACTTATCATCATGATTTCATAAAAAAATGAAAAACTTAGGTTGAGCATTAAAAATGTCCGGTATGTCCAGTTACACTTTTGATGATTAAAATAACAATAATTATAATTCCAAACTATTAAACTGATTTTTTTTATATTGCAATTTCAATAGAATTGAAAAGATTGCAAATCAAACTTCGACAAATGATTAAACTTTAAAATTAAATTACCAAGAGTTGAGGATGGTTACTCGTTGATCCCTCAATTCTTCTTGTTGTGGTAACACAACACTATCCACCAACACCTTTGTGTGAGTGTAAAATCTGCATGGATACTTCACACCTAACAGCCATCAGA
>JAJJMA010135187.1:0-13365 GCA_023529015.1 Papaver nudicaule
AGTTAAAGAAAACACACTAACCCCATTTACATTTTGATTTTCACCTCCCATAACTGCAGTATTGGGGTGAAACCTGAAAAATAAGATACAACATGTGATGCTAGTGATATTGTATGCAAATAATTTTTTAGTAATTTGACAATGACTTTGCTTACTTTTTCTTGAAATCACGTGCTTGTCGCGAACTTCCGGATTAACCAGTACTCTTGATGCAGGTGAGGTATAAAGAGTGACTGAATCTGTGATATTACCGGGTTTAACGTTAAAGGGCAATCCAGTCCCTTGTCATTGAAAATTTCAATCCATGCACTCAAAGAAATACAAAAAAGAGTCTGTTACCTTGATGTCCTTTGACACGGGTTTCAGTGATTATTATCACGGTAGGCATGTCTCCGGTATTGTTCAACTCGTCATCCTCAATTGCTTGCATCAGGTCACCCCACACTGTTATCTTAATTGCAGTTCCTCTAAGTACCCACAATTCCAAAGATCATCAAAATCATTTTGAAGGATGGCAAAACATCACCAAAATAATTACTTTAAAAAAACAATTAAGATCTAGAAAACAAACATATCCAATGTGCTTCGCCTCTCATTCTCAATCTCAACCTTTCACACTGGAATATTGATGGTGTTTCTGCGGTCGCTTACTGACATAGAATTAGTACTTGATATGGATTTCAACTTCCAATCACAGCTGCAAGAAGTTCCAAATCGTTCAGAGCAAGATGACCATTTTAATATTTACATATGCACACCACCAAAAATATAAACTTGTTCCTGAGATTTAGATATATTATATTAGTTGGGAATCAAAGGGAAAACCCCAATCTTTCACAGTTGAAAGCCATACCCAATCATATATACCCGTAAGCATATTCTGAAAGAAAAAACACAATGATACATGCAATAACCCAACTCCCCTCTCCTTATCTGGAACCCCTTCCATTCTTGAAGAAAAAAAAATACAGATTTTTCATTGGTGAACAGTACATATCGTTAAATTAGCGCAACATGCATATCAAATACCAGATAGTAAATTTCATGGATTGAGATTTCTATGAGAAAAAACAATTGATCTACTATTTGTTTACCTGTACAGCTAGCTGGATCATGCAGCATGTCAACCACGTGTTAGAGATCGAGGAAATCGAAAGTCTCCTCTGGAAAAATGGACGGATTAACTTGCAACTGTTGTACTACAAAGAACCCGCTCATCATCAACATGTAACGGAAAGGTACTACTCTCCAGCCAGTTCTAGGCTCCGCTACGCAAAACCCTTGGATGGTATAAACGCGGCCTTCTAAAAATACTCCATTAAAAAGTTCTATCGCACCCCTGCCTACCCTGGCTTGCATTTGGGTACCCTGTATTACGTATATCAAAAGCAAACTCAGTTTTATTCACAATACATGGTTAGTACAAATACTGAGTGATGAATAATTAATCGCACATAAGAAAGGTCTTACATTCTGATCCATCAACTGTAGATCACGACTGAATACTTCTCCAGTCGACCTTTGCTCCACCCTCCACTTTCTCAACACCAGAACTTTCACAATACTTCCATTGGTCTGTCCTTCCCTAAGCTTGTTGAAAGGTGTGTAGATCACCAACGACAGCTAATCAGCTCCATTATCCATCGGTTTACAGTATAAATAAGCACCTTTATATATATATATATATTTTCCCGCAGAAGGTAGAAGTCCTGATTGCAATCAGGTATATATACACACACACATATTTTTAAACTTAATCACCAAGAAAGTTGTTTAATTCCTAAGCACGGTATTAACCTATGTAGATGTAATAATTAAAGAGAATAAATTATTATAGGTAGAAAATATAGCCAAAAATCTACTACCAAGATTTTCTAAGATAAATCAGGCATAACTAAGCATACATACAATATAAATTTTTTCTTTTCGCGGCCGCTCCTAACCAAGAACTTGGGCAAATATATACATTATATTTACTTTCCTAAATAACTTTGTTTTTCCCTTTCCTTTGTTTCTTTCACCAAACATGCGTTTCCTGTATCTCGTGATCAACTATATTATGTCTTCCTTATATACTACCGCCAATAGTTGATCAACGGCGCAATCGTCATTATACAATCAACGGTCTAAGATTTTAGAAACTCATGTAAGCGAGGTGTAAGCAAATATTTATATTAATCGACCAATCAGACGTTGATATTCTGTCAGACCCCCAACAGAAAAGAGGGTTAAAAACCATAGAGAAGGGGGTGAAGACTACCTAGGGACGTGCACCTTGAGATGAAATTATGCTCCTCGAGATCCGCCTAAATTCAACGACCACGAAATGTAAGGAGATAAGGAATGTCTAAGCCAATAGAAATCCATGGTTATGTTCACCAACTAATAGGAATGTAGGTTAAAACAACTTTCAACGTGGATTGAGAGATGTTATTGAGTGTTTAGATAGTTGATTTTTTATTGTTAATAATTTTACTTATGAAATTTAACTAAATTGTATTGATTTTGACAAACACTCTTTGGACTAGATGCTTTGAGACATGATGGACTTTCTCATGGAAATTTGAACGAGTATATACTGGTATAAATATATTATCCCATGGAAATGCAGCACTTAACGTGTCAGGATATTCTATGAAGTTCCACTGCAGAATGGCCATAAGGTTCCTAAATTAGTGATAAAACTGAAAAAGTTTTAATAACGCATCGGGTATATGTTTTGTTACTGCTCTGCTAATCATATGAAATGCAAATGGATATCTCCTATCTATTTTGTTACTTTTTCTGGATTATATTCGTGTATGCACTACGATGATGCCTCTAACATGATCAGCAATAAAATCTCCTATTTTCTTATTGCCATCACCAGTTTGTGTGTTTATGAAAAAACTAGGATTTGCTTCTTAATGAATGATGAACATGTTCATGCTAGGATGATGCACCAATTTAGATGCCATCTATTCAACGATCACTATATGCATTATGTGGGTAATCTTCATCTGCTTTCTTGTAACTATCAAGGTCTAGGTAACGAAGTAACTCATGCTTATCTAAAAGACTAGGTAAATTTCCAAAATCCTGACAGTTTGTTCCTAAGTGAAACTAATAATAAAGATGACTTTGTTCTTCCTATCATTCAGAAACTAGGCTATAGAAATGTCTTTACTGAACCTCCAATAGGAACTGCTGGTGGCCTTATGGTAGCCTGGAAAATTGGTATTCATCTTAAAGTGGGAATTCATACTAAAAGCATGATAATATGTCATCTAAGAGACACTGGAACTGGAAAAGATGATCTTATCACATGTGTTTATGCTCCTTCTAATTGGAACGAAAAGTGGTGGTTTTGGAGTTATGTAGCGGATATGGCATCAAATGTCACCACTGACTGGATGGTTATTGGTGATTTGAATATCACCATTCATGTTCATGAGAAGAGACGGTCAGGTGTGTTTAAAAATCTGAAGCTGATAAAATCAGGATATGGGGTATATATGTTGGGTATCCTTACACCTGGTCGAATAAAAGAGGAGATGTAGAACTGACAGAAGCCAGATTAGATAGAGGTATGGCAAGTCATGAATGGAGAATAAAGAATAAAGATGCAACTGTCAAACATTTGATAGTTGTGGGCTCAGATCATGCTCCCATAGTAATGAATACAATGCAACATTTAACATCTGGAAACAAGCCTTTTAAGGTTCTGGGTGTCTGGTTACAAGAAGCAACATGTCAGGATCTCATTTATACCACTTGGAATAAAGAGGAAACAAGAACTAATGCTCTCACTGTGGTCAAGAAGCTGAAAAACACTAAGCATGATATTAAGAAGTGGAACAAGAACACATTTGGTAATATTAAAACTAATATAACAAAGGCTAAAAATGAACTGTAAAAAACAAGTTCTAATCTATAAGTCCCAAACAAAACTCAGGTTATTAAACAGAAAGTAGAGGAATTAGCGCATTGGTATGCAGTGGAAGAGAGGTTCTGGAAAGATAAGAGTTGTGAGCATGAAGTTAAGTTAGGGGATAGGAATACAGGTTACTTCCACAAGAAAACAGAAAATAGGTTTAGAAGAAATAAGATTGAGGCTTTGATTGATTCTACCGGTAACTGGGTCGATACGGAAACCAAAATAGCTAGCACCCTAACTGACCATTTCAGTAAGGTTGCTACTTCTTCTTATCCTGTTAATGACAGTCATTATTTATCTCATATTCAACAAGTGGTAATTTCAGAAGATAACAATTCCCTAGTAAGTATCCCTACTTCTGAGGAGGTAAGGGAGGTCGTTTTCTCTATGCAACCTGACAAATCTCCAGGTCTGGATGGGTATATTCCTAGGTTTTTTCAGATGAATTGGGATGTGGTAGGGGGGATGTTTATAACATGGTGAGGAGTTTCTATACTCCTGGGCACATTTTTAAAGGAAATAGACAACCTTTCATTTCTCTCATACCTAAAGACGATGTCCCTCAAACAACGAGTGGTTATAGGCCTATTAGTCTAACCAATATCATTTACAAATTCATTTCAAAAACCATAGCAAATAGGTTAAAAAAACTTGCTGCATAAGATTATATCTCCCTACCAATCGACTTTTATTCCCGGTAGAAAGATAAGTGATAATATTCTCATAGCTCGTGAGATGATTTATACTATGCAGGCCCAAAGAAGAAAATAGTTCCTCATGGGGATAAAAATCGATATGTCAAAAGCTTTTGACATGATCGAGTGGGGTTTTCTTAACAAGGTCTTGATTATGATGGGCTTTAGTCAGTATTGGTATGATTTAGTTCAACAACGCATAAGCACGGTGTCTTCTTCGGTGTTGCTGAATGGTGTTCCCTATCAACAATTCTTTCTCATTAGGGGTCTTAGACAAGGAAACCCTCTGTCTCCTTATATTTTCATTCTTTGTATCGAGGTTCTGTCTAGAGCCATCTCTAATGTTGAAGAAAATGAACTTGTTCATGGGATAAAGGTAAAGTGTAATGCTCCTCCTATATCACATTTTTTATTTGTTGATGATCTACTTGTCTTTTGTAGTGCTACTGCCAGTGAGGGTCAAATATTTTTAACATCTTCAATGATTTTAGTAGGGCCTGGAGTCAACTCATTAACTTTTAAAAATCGAGGATTTTTTTCAGTCCCAATACTCACCAATGTTGTATAGATGTCGTGGTTGGTACTCTAGTAGTCAGTAGAATTTCTCCAAACGACAAGTACTTAGGTTCCCCTCTCTTCACTCACACCTCCAAAATTACTTGTTTTCAACATGTGGTTACTAGGGTGGAAGGAAAACTCCTAAACTGGAAATCTCAAACTTTATCATGTGCTGGTAAGTCTACATTAATTCAAACATCTTCTTCAATTGTTCCTTACTACCAGATGAACTGTTTTAGAGTACCAGTGGCTATCATCGAGCGAATTTCAAAGCTCCAAAGAGATTTCTTTTGGGGCAGGAGAAAATAGATCAAAAGGGGTATGTCTGAAATCTTGGATTGCAATTTGTAAACCAAAAAATATTGGAGGTATGGGTTTCATCAATTTGAGGTATTTCAATTCTGTTTTGTTGGCTAAACAAATTCGGAGAATAGTGAATGAACCTGCGTTGTTAGGTAAAGGTTTTGAAGCACAAGTATTACCCTGATAACAATATTCTAAATGAGAAATATGAGGCTTCAGATAAGTTCTCTTGGGCTTGGAAGAATATAAGCAAGGAAGCTGTGCACGTCAGAGAAAATGTTGTTTGGATAACGGGCAATGGAGAGACAATCAGGAATTGGGAGGACATATGGTGTCCAGCCCGAGGCTATTAGTTTCAACCAATCAACTACACAAGCTCTCATTTTATCTGGGTGAGGGACTTGATGTATGTGGAAACAGACACTGACACGCTCATTTGGAACGTGGAAAGCTTAAGAATGTGCTTTGATGAAAGTAGTGACTGACATTTCAAAAATCAACATAAACACCCATAAAAAATACAAAATGGGATGGAACCTAGAGGAAAAAAGACTATTTACAACAAAATCTCTGTACATGAAAAAGATGAGAAGAGGGAAACCTGAAAATCATGTTGAGATTAGAAAATGGAAAGGGATTTGGAAGCTGGACATTATGCCCAGAATCAAGAATTCTCTGTGGAAATGCGCGCATTCTATTCTCCCGCTTAATGCAAGAATAGCTCAGATTCTTCCGCATATAAACACCACTTGCCCCATGTGTGGGGAAAAGGGAGAAACACTAACTCATTGTTTTATGTATTGTGCTTTTACTTTGAATGTGTATAATGAGTTAGGTTTGTGTCGAGTTATGAACAATCAGACTACCTTCCATGATTGGTTTTACAACTGGTTCACTAGAAAAGACATGAAGGAAATGAGTAATCACTCATGGCAGTGGTTCTTTGGGGTATTTGGAAATCAAGATGTGGTCTTGTTTTGCAGAAGAAAAAACCATGTTCGTAGTGGACTGGTAAGGTGATAGTTAATCTCATTAATAATGGTGTTAAGAATAGAGTTGAAACTGCAAGGATGTTGATATCTCAATATCAATTCTTTCTGATACTAATGTAGTTGAAATTGACTGTGTTAAGATAAGTATTGGTTTTGCTTTTGACTACAGTAACAATCATTGTATTATGGCTCTAATAAGCTCAACTCTACAGGGGTTTGGACTGGAGCAAGGACTAGCAGAATCGTAGGAGCTACTTAAAAGGAAATAAAGGACAAAACGGCTTCACTGACAATCAGGTGGACTCGAGAACTGGATACTCCAAATGTTCAGTATGAAAGCGACAACATGAAAGCTCTTCAAGCACTTCGAGAAGGAATTCTCAAAATCAAAAACGAAAAACAAAGGTTGCAAGCAAGCAACGTGTTTAAATTTTAAGTTACGTTTGAAAGAAATCAAGACTCTATCTAAGATTTCTACACTAAGAATTTTCTTTCTAAGAAACTAGCGGCTTACTTTTTAGCTACAAACATTTCAATATCTTAGATGCAGCTTCACTGTCTTCCAGTTTGTTAGATCTTTTAGACTTGAATGACCAACGGCAAAATGGTATGTAACTTCAGGCCGTGGCCTAGTTTATTCAGCAAAAAAAAAAAAAATAATTTTTTTGCATAGGTAAAAGCATAAGAGACTTGTGATGGTAATTAAAGTAAAACAACTCCCCCCACATGGAGATTTCGTTTAGGATCTATCAAAATTCGCCTACATATTATTGCTCCTCTTTTTGAGGTCTCTTTATCCCAAAACAATCACGTCTTTCTTTGTACAGGTAAGTACAAACAACAATGTCACTCCAAAAGTCTACCCTTAACTTGGCCTTTTGTGGTACCCAGAGGTACATTCGTACATCTTACTTAGGTTTGAAGCTTTGCAAAAACTCAATCCTTACCTGTTCCGATGCTTTGGGTTCCTTTGGAGTTTTGAGATTGGAGTTCAACATTCATGAACAAACATCAACTATTCAAGTCTCAAGGGATATATAAAGCATTTTTTTGTGCAACAAATTGTGTGAAAAGTATAGATAAATTCACACAAATCAACACCCCAAAAGAATATCTTTTCGAGCAACATAACCAAATGCTTACAAAAACTAAATTTGATGATGGCGCAATATTAGACTAAGCACTAGGGGCCATGGAAGAACATAATGTAAACAAATTCTTGATATCTCTGGAAATGGTTCTACTTTCACAGTTTCACGGTTTCAGCCTTTACTTTTGAAATACTCCTAAAAGAAGAAAATTGGAACATGTTTCACGCACAAAGAAAATAACTTTCCATTACTGACTTTAAGCTGACTATCTTTACATAATCACATCTGAAACAAAACCAAACCAAATGCATACGGAACTATGGATGAATTCTTGTAGTATAATCTCTTTGTCTCATTTAACTCCATTCTATAAACCAAAATTCAATTCATACTCCAATTTACGACTCGTCCACTAAACCCAAATAATTTTATTGTTCAAAGGAAAAGAAAAGAAAAGAAAAACACTGACGTCTTTTTTCATTTCCTCTTGGCGGATTCTATATGAATGAACTCCAACTAACCGGAAGTTGACCAAGTCAAAAGTTTAGTCAACTTAATGCGGTCTTTCCTAAAGCAGCATTCATTAGTAACAGTACTACTGACTACGGAACGTCACACGCATCAAAGTATACGACCAATCCCTTTGTCTACGAGTCCATAACCACAAAAGTCTCTGTTTCACCACACATAAATGCACCTAGAATTGAATCCCAGAGGAGAAACCTAAACTTGGCGAGAGAAAGCATGAAGAAGATAGAAAACTTCTTTTCATTTCTGTTACTACTTCTAATACTTTCATCACTTCACAATCTCCAAGCTCAACCAAGCACACGAGGTTACACATGTACACCAACTCCATCAACATATCCATGTCAAACTTACGTTCATTACAGAGCTCAATCTCCAGGTTTTCTAGACTTGGCAAATATCTCCGATCTTTTCTTACTGAGCAGACTTATGATTACAAAACCAAATAACATATCATCACCAACTTCTCCTCTTTTACCTGAGCAATCTCTTTTCATCCCTATAACTTGTTCTTGTGATTCCAAATTCAGTATCTCTTTTTCTAATCTTACTTACACAATCCAAAAAGGTGATACTTTTTACTTAGTTTCTTCCCATAATTTCCAAAATCTCACTACTTTTCAATCTGTTCAAGTTGTTAATCCTAGTCTTGTACCAACTAAACTTGAAGTTGGTGATCAAGTAATTTTCCCCATCTTTTGTAAGTGCCCCGACAAAACCAGCACAGAGGTTCAAACAAATTATCTGATCACTTATGTTCTTCAACCTTCTGATACTTTACCCAAAATTGCTACAAAATTCGAGTCAAATTTGAAATTATTGAAAGAAATCAATGGAGAAAATCAGAATTTCAGTTCTTCTGAAACAATTTTCATTCCAGTTACAAAACTTCCTATTTTCCCACAACCTACCGGTGTTTCTCCTGTTCCTGATACTACTAAGCAACAACAAAATTCTACTGTTTCTGATAATCCTAGAAGTTGTGTGAATAAAGGAGTTGTTGTTGGATTAGCAACTGGATTAGGAATTACTGTCTTTTTGTTAATTCTATTGATTTTGATTATGGGTTTTAGATTTTACAAGGAATTATGCAGAAAGAAGGAAGATGAGAAAGTGAATAAGTATCAGTTTGGGAAAGGGAAGTCATTTGATGAAGAGAATTTAATGGCTGATGTTTCAGATTGCTTAGACAAGTATAGAGTTTATGGAATTCAAGATTTGAGAGAAGCAACTTCTGGGTTTTCACAAAGTTCTTTGATTCATGGGTCTGTGTATAAAGGATGTATTGGTGGAGACGTTTATGCCATCAAAAGGATGAAATGGAATGCCTGTGAAGAACTCAAGATCTTACAGAAGGTAATCTTTTGTTTGCTACTTTGTTTACTGATTTGTTGCTGCATCTACATAGGTTTAATTTTAATTAGTTTAATAATCAAATTTGTCAATAGAAACAAATCTAGGATGACATTTTTGATTAAAGAAACTTAGTAAAATTCTGCTACAAGAGTACTCTAGTAGCTTGGTACTTATGAGACCATATGAGAGCCTGTGTTTGCAAGCTGGTATGTGTCTCATCTCCTCTCCACCGACACACACCAGTTAATTGTTTTCACCATGCTGTGTGCATAAACTACAAGGAAGGAAATGCTCATAATAGTTGAGATGGGTGCTTCCACTGCCTGTGAGGGAGCTGAGAGTCCAGTCACATGTGTACATATAGAAACTGAAAATACTTCTGTTTATCAATATGGACAAAATCAGCCGCCTCAAACTCACGTCCCATTTTTTGTCACATTAACAGACGGTCAATTTCTAATTTCTTTTTGACGAGTCCATTTTGTCCGGCTAGAGAACTAGACCTTTGGAATATAGCGCCAAGATATGCGGGGCAGAGAATTCCCTGCTAGTTATCTTAGAATATGCTTTGAAGTTGATGGAGGGAGGAGGGTCAAAAGGCATGAAAATGGTGATATCATAGGTGTGAAAATTTCGGTAGTATAGATAAGTTTACGATAGGATGGACTAAGATTGTTCCATTCCATGAATATCTCTGTCATTTTTCAAAGGCTTTACGTAGTAGGCAATAAATTGCATTTGACTTAATCATGCTTACTGTTTCTTTGTAGAGTCTTTCCTTGTATGATATGATTAAGTTGGTGTAAATGTCTCATTCTAATTCTAACTAATAAATGTAACGATTAGGTGAAATGAACATTTCATTCTTATTTTATCAAGTAGCGGTCAAGAGTAGTATATGAGAACCGTTGGAGTAAATAAAAATCGTAGTTTTATGTCTTCTAATATGTTATCTGTCTCTGATTAAGATTTCTTTTTTCCTTTAGTTATAGATTTTTCTGTTCATGAGCAAAAAGGTTTCATTTTGTGTGGATGAGTTTGGTTTCTGTATTGAACTATAGATTACAGAATTGAGCGTCAGCGTACCAAATTTTGGCAAAACTGCACATCCTGGAATTCAGAGTTCTTCACTCCAGTTTCGTTTGTACTTTGGTTATACATATTTACAGCAGTTAGAATTTAACCTTTAGGCCGAAGGTTCTGATGCATTATCTTCTTGCTTGAGCTTTGTGGAAGCTTAATTCGTCAGAGAAATAAGCGAGGCTCCTTGCTTTTAGGCCTTTCGTATATGACATATAGCAGTGCAGTCTTCTTAGCAGGCACAAAAGCCTTCCCTTCCAATTTATTGGCTCAAACCCTGCCTAGATTTTATCTTTGCATGGTTAGAAGACTAGTATCATGATTGACCTTCGTTTTATAATTATAGTTCATCTATACTAAGCCAGCTTCTTGGTCTGTCTTTGCAATCGCTTAAGTGAGAACTAATATGTGCTTGTTAAAGTCTGACAATAACTATGTTTTATGAATAAAGGTAAACCATGGGAATCTGGTGAAGCTAGAGGGTTTCTGTATAGATCCTCAAGACGATAACTGTTATCTCATATATGAGTTCGTTGAAAATGGATCTCTTCATTCCTGGCTTCACGGGGAATCCAATACTGGGGCAAAGAAGAAACTCGATTGGAAAACAAGATTAAGAATCGCCATCGATGTTGCAAACGGTCTCCAATATATCCATGAGCACACTAGGCCGACTGTAGTACATAAAGACGTAAAGACTAGCAACATTCTACTAGACGGAAATATGAGAGCCAAGATAGCTAATTTTGGTCTTGCAAAATCTGGCTGCAATGCCATAACTATGAACATTGTTGGAACCCAAGGTTATATTGCCCCAGAATATCTAGAAGATGGAATTGTAACAACAAAGATGGATGTTTTTGCATTTGGGGTGATTTTACTTGAGATAATTTCAGGTAAGGAGGCTATTGATGAAGAGGGGAAGGTCTTATGGACCGATGCGCAAAAGGTTTTGGAAGGAAAGGAAGAGTTGAAGAAATGGATGGATTTGGATCTTGTTAATGGGGAATCTTGCATGTTGGAGAGCATCACGAACGTAATTGCAGTTGCAGCTGCTTGCTTACAAAGAGAAGCTTCTCGAAGGCCAAATATGGTAGAAGTTGTTTATGCACTCTGTAAGAGTGATAATTTCTATATAGATTACTCAGAGGATGGATTATCTGTAACTCCAGTTTTAGCTAGATGATCAGTTTCATGGCCGTTCAAATTCCTTCAAATATAAGCAAAATGTCTTCAAAATTTTGCCACAGTCTTACAACTGCACTATAAATTCACTGTAATTTTCTCAAATTTCACTACAATTTCTTTAGATGAAAAACGAACTAGAAGAAATTGAAGACCATACCGCAGTTCTGGCAAATTTATACTCTCTACATGGGTCTAACATCGAGTGCAATGTATCTGCCATTCATCATTGAGCTGCATCCTGCTCACAAGAGCTTTCTTTTTTGAACTTATCTTGAAATTTCTAGGACACTAATCTCTTTTCCCTCCTTAAATTCCACCTTATTGCAAATGGCAGTATGCTCTAATTACACTTGATTCCATGCACACTTTTCTTTTTACCCCATTCCCATCTAGTATGGCTTTAGTTTATCAGCAGAAACCCATTTAAGACTAAAGCTAGCTATCCATAGGTAGCAAACTTGCAGTGAAGAAAAAGATGCTCATTAGTTAGCAGCTCTCAGCAATTTATCCATGGTCGGTCGGAGGCTTGAAGCTCCATTATATCACAAAACCCAAACCAAGAAGGACACTTTTAGAGGAGCCTTTGTATACCATAACTACTTAAAAGGAAAGCTTAAAGGCCATCAGTTTCCAGAGCATTATAACCACTAGCAACTGAGAAATCTCCATAATAGCAGCTCTCAGCAATTTATCCATGGTCGGCTTGAATCCAGTGTTTCATACCTTTACCTTCTTATATGTGATCAACCTCTCCTTATTTAATCTCCTTCAGATTTTCTAGCTAATTTGTGTGAATCTAGATAGGTCAGTGAACATAAGTCTTATAGACTTATCCCAGTTTTTTGTCTTGGGTAACCGAATTTCCTTTGGTTACCTTTTCTTTTTTGTTTCGGTTGTAATCATTGGGTTGAGGTACCCCTCTTAAGTACCTCTATTCTCAATCAAATTCTCTTTGACCGATCACAAAAAAGAAAAAATAAATAAATAAATAAAACTAGGCAAGTCGGTTATTTATTTAGAAATTTCTATCTCTAGACTTTTTTTCAGTATTTTGTGCTACACTATGAATAAAAGTCTAGCTAGTTGATGTAAGTTGTAAGAACTCAAGTAAGTGTCCGTAAGAGCAAGTCAAGTGACTGCCAGTGGAAGCCCAAGTGCTGTACCATATTCTCCTGTAACTTTTCAGTTTATAACAAGGAACATGCTTTGAGCCGTCCCAAAATTCTGCGCCCCCTCCCGCCGTCAAAATTACTTTTTAGCCCTTGCTATGAAATGTCTAAGTTATCCCTCAATTAACACTAGAAATTACTAGTATAGCCTTTAACTAATTAACCTATATATTCTTAATCCTATTCCTAAAACAAAAAAAAAAAAAATTCTCTTCTTCTTCTTTTCTTCTTCTTCTTCTCTAAATCCAAAACAACGAAATTCGTCGCGAAATCGTCGAAACTCGTCGATTTAGGAAAATTAATCGTCGTGCGTCCTATATAACATGACGAGGTCTAAAACAAAGGCTGCAAAATCGATCCAAAAAACCACAATCTCCGGATGAACCCACTCTTGCCCAAGTTCAACTTCAAAATCGAATCGAGTGAGAAAAAGAAGAAATGGTCGCGATTCGAAGATAATTTCACAAACCCATTTCATCATATTTGAGT
>JAJJMA010135189.1:0-18341 GCA_023529015.1 Papaver nudicaule
CCCCTTGGGTTCACCACTGCCGTGTTACTGTAGATACTCCTGTATCACAGAGAGGAAGATGGTTTTTGTCCTTAATCAAGATTGCAATGGCTGATTTTGATTGGAAACTATATCTGGGTGCGATATTTCCTCATGTAGTGGGTAGGTCTTCCAAGGTCTTATATTCTGTTCACTGAGGACACTCCTTGATAGAACGTTTCAACTTACTACAGAAGAGAAGTTAGTTACCCGGTTCCTAGCGGTCTTTGGTCCTTCGACAACTCTTCTTCATCAACCTTTTTATAAAAATTGTTACATTAAATATGGACTCTGTCTTCAGAGAACCAGGGAGGAGGAATGCTATGAACGATTACACTCCTAATAATGTGTCTATCGATTACAGACATAACCCTATGCGAATACCGTGTAGCATGATTGCGTTTTAAAAGTTTTAAGACTCTTCTTTTCTATATATGGATTATTACTACTAGGTGGCACTGATGCGAAGGCGAAGACCGTGCATGACACGACACAAACGCAGATGCTACAAATTGTCAAAATCAACATGACACAGATACATTATGGAATCAACAATATTTTATACTAAAATATAAATATGATCAATTTGATATCTCAATAACACTACTAAATTATCGCATCAAAATATAGTAAATGAATAAGTTATACTTGTATAACAACATTAGTACTCCCTCCGTCTCATTTTAACTGACCGTTTTGACTAAGTCAAAAAAATAAGGAGATCAAATGAATTTTCTATTGTACCCTTATTAAAAATAGAGAGAATAAATGAATTTCTATTTTTAAGTGGGAAATAATAATGAGAAAACATATGATTTTATTTTTGAATACTATAAAAGGTAAAAGAATCTAAATATTATCAAAAAAATATATATTCATTAATTTGTTTCCAATTTATCTAGATATTTTTTAAGGGTATATCTGAAAGTTTGTTGAAAAAATACAGATATAATTAGAAGCTGGATAGATTTTTGAAACAAATAAAAATAGTAATAAGGACAGTTAAAATGTGACAGAGGAAGTATAAAAAATAAGATATTATTACATTTATACTAAAATCATGACGTACTCAAGCTTTCCCATCCATGATCATGCATATATAAAAGCACTTAAGATTCTACCATAATGATTGAAGAAAGCCTCGGGTACTTCTAAAATCTAATTAAATTTGGCCCTATGAGAGAGTGGTTGGCCCCATACAATTTTATATCTATCCTTTAGAGGTGGTTATGGGATAACTAAAAATTGGCAAAAATACTCAAATGCCCCCACAGTAATTTCTCCACTTAAAACCCAAATCTTAAACCAAATTTCATTTCAACCAAAACATAAACCGATTCTCTCTTCTTCTTCTACTTCATTTTCATTTTTTTTTCAAACCAAAACATCGTCGATTAATCGACGATTTCCAAAAAAAAAAATTTACGATTAATTCTATAAAACCCGATGGAACGAAGGAAGAAAAAAGGACCGAATCCTAAAGAGTTCAAAGAATCAGGAATCGATATAGACAAAGTTTACGAAATTTCTTCGTCGACGTCGATTACGAAGAGAGCGAGTGCAGAAAAATTACAAGCTCTTAAAGAGAAGAAGAAGAAGAAGAAGAAGAAGAACCCACCCCCGGTGACGAGAATGAGGTATTGCATTTGAAATTTGGTGGATTTTTCACTCCAATTTGATGATTTTCAACCCGACAGTTCGCAACTGTCACCAGAATCGTTGTATGTTAGTGTAATTATTCAACGATTATTCAACCTGTTCATCTTCTGAAACTGCAACGAAGAACAATCGTTGTATGTTTGTATGATTTGAAAACGATTATTGTCCATCGTTCTATATTCAATTGAACATAAACCGATTAGTTTTCCCTCTAAAATTTAGAAATTAGCCTTTTCGAATTCTAGGGCACAATCGTTACAATTTCGCATGAATAATCAACGAAAGAATTATGCCATAATCGTTTCATCTTTTGTTTTTCGTAAGACGATATCAGTAGTTATTCGTTATATATATTGTCTTATGTACGCCGATTGACAAAATTTTCAGGCTAAAAAACTCCCAGAGTTTCTTAGCCTTAATCGTTGATTATTTCCATGTGAATAAACCGACTGGTTTGAGGCAGAAATTAATCGTTTAATGTTCATAAACATGTTCACCGTTTATGTTTTCCTTTCTCAATCGTTTTATGTTATTGTTTTTGTGAGCCGATTAATGTAGTAGACAAATTTTGATTCTGTGACTCCATAATCGTTGTTTCTAAACACTTAATAAAGCCAATTGATATAAATACGAATATATAATCGGTTTATATTTTCACAAATGTCCAACATTTTGTTTCCTTGTGTTTCTAATCGGTTTATCTTTGACCCGATTGTTGTCTGTGTAACTGTTAATTTGTTTCTTGTTTTGTGTTGTAGGGAAAACATGAAATCAAATACACCACCGGCTAAGGCTAAGGAGGTTGTAAAGAAGAAGAGAGCGGATCCTGTTGCAGATCCTGCCGCCATACAAGTTAGAATGGCTCCCCGTCGAGAGGGTGGTGCACCTTTGAGTGCGGCCAGTCGTAAAACTGCTGCTAGACAGCTTGATGTCGATCAACCCAACTCTGAAACAACAGCACCTGCAGTTGAAGAAACACAAGAACAAGATCCAACTGATGCAGGTGAAGAGACACAAGAAGAAGGGCCAAATGTTCAACAACCAGCGGGTGAAGAATTGACTGTCGTGGAGGCACCTGAACAACCAGCACAACAACCACAACAACCAATACAAGAAGAGGGTGGACAACAGGGGGGTGAAGAAAAGAAGGCTAAGAAACAAATGAGGAGTTACATGCCAACCGAAGAGCAGATGTTTCCCGACGAGGAGCTAGGTGCACCTTTGGATAATATGGACGTCTTATGGGGCTATGTGGGTAGTTGGGCCAATATCGTCTACAGAACCATCGTAAGTATCACATTTAGTTCTATTTTTCTTCATTTATTCATCCAACATAACTTCATTTCATGTTACAAAACATATCAACGTTTTGTAGGACCACGAGGATGCAATACGTCTTCTCAAACACTAATCGGAGGCGGGAAATATGGATATGTGGCCCTTGGAAAGGGTAGGTGAATGCCCTGAGAATCCTAAAGTTTTGGAGGCGTGGTTAGCTAGCGGTGAAGCCCCTCAAGTGGTAGAGATCGTCAAGAACTCGGGGTTGTATCCTGCCATTGCCAGTACTTCCACAGTTGGATATGACAAACCACTTGTTTCTGCCTTCGTTGAAAGGTATTATGCGGAGACAGATTCTATGCACTTCCATTTTGGCGAGAAGACCATCACTCCGGATGATGCTCATGAGATTACAGGTCTAAGTATTGAAGGCAAATCAGTTAGGAGCATCGGTTTTACCAAGGACATGGACTTCCTCAAGGACGTGGAAGGCGCCCCCACCGACTCTGCATTCGACAAGGACCTTCATTGAGATCTTATCTATGCTTTTACCGAAGCCAAATTGGGTTGGAACAAGGCGAAGACCAATACAGAGATGTGGTCTGGAAAACAAAGGTCGAAGACATTCCAATTGAAATCTCTGAGGGACCAATTCATGGGGACTCTGCGGCTACATGAGTCGGGCAAGTTGGATCCCAAGCGGGTCACTGCGACAGCCACTGCGTACATTCTCTACATCTTGGGAAGTGTCATATTCCCCGACACATCTGGTTCTCGGGTGAATGGCACCTATATGCAGTTTTTGGCTGACTTGGATAGGTTGAATGAGATCTCATGGGGCACTGCTTGTCTTGCATTCTTGTTGAATGAGATAAGAAAAGCTTCTAGGGCGAAGAAGGATCAAATTGGGGGCAGTATGCCTTTACTTCAGGTAATCCATGTACCTTCATTTGTCGTTATCCAAATATTATAGTATACTTAGTATCTTATACTCCCATGCTTCACTTGTAGGCGTTCATATATTTGCACTTCCCAGAGTTTGCCGAAAGGGCGCAGCCGAACTCCGATTGGAAAGAGGAACACTATCTAGGGAGCAAATACATGTACAATGGGAAGCCCTCGGGACAAGAACGAACTTTGATTGAGATTAGGACTCGATTGGACAACTTGCCCGTCGAGAAAGTTGTCTTCGATCCTTACATTAAAAGGAGGGAAGAAGGACACAGTGTTCGTAGCCGCATACAAAGGTACTTTGGACCTCTGTTTCACCCCACCGGATATGTTTTCTACAATCCGACAAGAGTGGCTCGTCAATGTGGTGGTGTACAAAAAGAACCAATCGAAGAGGCGTTCGGATTGGGTGTCTTGGATAGGGACACAAGTCAGGCCTATTATGGTTCAATTCAAATTGTGCACAAACCTCCTTGTCAATCCACTGATTGGGACAACAGAGCTCAGCATTTGGGTGACCTTGATATTCCTATCTTTCCGAACGATTGGGTCGACCCTGAGTATATGGAGTGGTTGAAGAGGACTTCCCATCCTCATGTCATACGCCCTGATAATAGAAAGTTCATTGCTGATCCAAAAGAAGTCGTCGATGTATATGTAAGTATTCGCTTGTGTCTTATTAACTTTAATCATTATATATATGTACTTAGTGTATGTTGTATGATTGAAAACAGAGACCTCGAGTCGGCAAAATGATCAAGGAGTTCCAGACAGAGCTTGTGAAAGGTCTGATAGATAAGAGGGCTGAGAGGTTCTTGAAGAAAGCTCTCGACCAATTGTTGAACTTGGAGAATAAAAGACGAGGAGATATGTTTCGAAAATCTCAAGAACCACCACCGGAGAGGGCAAAGCGCAAGACAAGGGGGGATGAAGCCACAACAAGCGCTGCTCATGAGGATGCACAAGAACCACGACCTAAACGAGGTCGTGGTGGTGGTGAGGCTACACAAGACGCACCACCAGCTAAAAAGACTCGAGGTGCTAGTACCAGTGCTCGTGGAGGTCGCGGTGGTGGAAGAGGTCGTGGTCGTGGTTAAACTCATAATAGTTTGAAAACACTTGTTTGAATTTGGTTATGTCGACTTAAAACTTGTTTTAACTTTGGTTGTGTCGAATTTAAACTTCTTTGGTATGTTTGTGTAGGATGCTAACTTTGGTTGCTAGTTTATGTGAATGAATGTGGGTTGTGTACTTAGATTTCTGTCAGTTTTTATGGCTTAATCGGTTTACATTGGTGTATACATCGAACGATTGTCTGGCAATTTTACTCCAAAAAATTGTCAGAATATACAATCGTTCTATAATATTGCTTTCCAAAAACGATTATTGACTTCCAGAAAGATTCATATTTTCAAATCGTTAGATGATGGTTTTAAGATACACCGATTAATAATGCTCAAGTATTTGAATCTCCTGTGTACACATAATCGTCCTATGATGGTCTTCAGATACACCGATTAAGAATGCTTAAGTATTTGAATCTCCTGTGTACACATAATCGTCCTATGATCGTCCTTTATGTTCACTAATTTACACCGATTATTTTTAAACTATCGGCCAATAAATGTGCATAGATACACCGATTGATTTGGTTAAATTTCTGGGCAGAGTAACAACAATCGGCTTACTTTGGTAATAATATTCACCGATTGTTCGAGAACCCAAGCATAATCGGCTTAAGTTTCCATATATATAGACCGATTGAGCGTTGTTCAGATTCAAGATTTGGTTAAAAAAAAACTTGGGTGATTCTCACGTTGATCATGTTTGATAATTTTTTCTTGTTTTGATATGAGAATTAAGACTAATTAATCTTGTTTAGACTCTAATCATGTAATTAACAACTATTTAAGAAAGGGTAAAACAGTCATCTTTTATAAGGGGTTTTCCGATTTTGCTATTAATATCCGCCGGAATTATTTTTTCATGGGGCCAAATACTAACGAATGGGGCCAAATTTAGGTAGGTTCTAAAAATCTTTCATTGATTTCTCATTGTCAAACTTGATAACGATATCTATTAGTTTTTTTTTTTTGTTTTGGATCGGTAATTGATATCTATTAGTTGATCATGGATGGTATTGCTTTTGATTTTGAGAGAGAATCTGACGTACTCGAATTTGTTGTAAAAAAGGGTCACGGTGTCAAAGGTCTAGCTGATACAGGTTTAACAACCGTACCACCAAAGTATATTCATTCGCCATCCGAGCGTATCGATCGTAAAGATACAATTGATTCTACACCATTTTTATGTGCTCCTTTTGACATATCAGCTTTGCTAGAGGAAGGTGACGTTGATAACGAGAAGAAGCGTGAAGTCAGTAAGAAGTGTATGTGACGCTGCTGAAAAACTTTGGGTTTTTTCAAGCAGTGAATCATGGTGTTTCTCATGAAGTTATGGAGAACGCTAAACGTGCTGCTCATATTTTCTTTAACTTACCTCGGGAGAGAAAATTGGCATACTCGAAAGAAAACTCACCATTACTTGTACCATAAGCTTAGGTGAACTTTATGGTATTGCCACTATCTGATTGTGGAAGAAAATTTGGATACATAATCATCAATTGAGGTTCAATTTTGCCAAATTAAAGTGAAATTTGTAATTGATAGTGACAATTGTGTTAGTGACAATTAATTGTTAGTGACAATATATAGTAGGGCTGCACAAGAACCGACCAAAACCGCCCAACCGCCCGAAACCGCCCAAAAACCGCCAAAACCGAACCCGAGCCGACCGCAAATAAGTCGGTGGCAGTTTTGATATTACTAAAACCGCCCATGTCGGTTCGGTGAGCAGTTTTAGGTGTTCCACCGACCGAACCGACCGCTCTAGAACCGACCATTAAAGACCATTGATATTTGATTTCATATCTACCTATCTAATCTAAGCCATCCATTTAACCTACACCCTTGTTATATATTCTACCTCGAAACCTTTTATTCTAAAAACTAGATCTAAGCCTCAGTTTCTTTTTTTTCTCTCTTACATGCCGCGTTTTGTTCATCTTCTTCCCCATCTAATTCTTCACCGCGTTTCTAGATCCCTAACTTCTAACTTCTCAGTTTGCTATCAATGATTACCTCTGTTAGGGCATTGTCCGGTCAAACCCACTAGCGTTGGTATGTCAAGCTAGTTGTCAGTTTTAGGTGTCAAAATTCAATTCTTGATTTAGCCTACTAGAGTTTAGATTTCGGAAATGGGATATAGACAGAGTAGTAGAGACCTTGAAGACGAAGACTGTGAAGACAAAGAAGACATCAATTATTCTTCATCGACAAAAGGTTAGTAGGAGTTATGACTTTATGGATATTCTTCTATTTCTACTTTCTCTATTCTTTCGAAATATAGTCGACTACTTTAGTAGTAATGTAGCGATTGAGATCGTGTTCTTGTGTAACATGGCTTTATGTCATGACCAGTATTTGATCCCACGAATACTGTGAATCAAGAATGTATGAGATAGATTCGACGCCATATGACCATTACAATGGTTTGCTTGCAAACTGTTATGTTGGATATGGATGAATCTAAAGGAGTGCTCTTGAGCAAAGAGCCTGTGGATCATAGCTGAGGACGTTCTCACGTTTAAGTTCTGGCTCAGCCCAGTTTCTCCAGCGAAGACCGGATTTGACCAAGTTTGACCAGCAGGCGGTTCCCGATCCGGTTTGCGTACCAGAAGCTGAAAATCTCCTGTGTCGCATTAGTTCCCGTACCTATCTTATCAGTACGTGAACCCGACATGGAGAGTTTTCTGGAAAGTCGAATTAAGAGTTTATTCTTTTAGAATTTCACTCTAGGTCAAATTCCAACTCCTTTATCTCTTAGATGGACTTGTGTGAAACATAAATACCTTTTGTGTTCCATCTAACGATCCTCAATGAGTCAATAAGATAAGATTATCTCTGGTCTGTTGGATTCCTATCTTGAAGTGTTTTTGAGCCAACAAAACACTTGGCAGATAAATCTAAAAAGGAATTTCAATTGAGATTAATCTGTATTACTTGGTTGGCAAGTTTAGGGTTTCCTTAACTTGTGGGACAAGTAATTGATTGCTTAATTCCAAAGCAACCTATCTTATTGAGTGCTATAAATAGAGGTGTCTACGGACAAATACCGCAAGCATCAAGCACACGTGAAGGTCCTTAGGGAAGTAGCGTAAACTCTTTTCACTTCGGTGAAAGCTTGTTGTGGTATAGTCATCCTCTATAGGTTGCAGCTCCTCTGGGAACTCCCTACGACTATAAAGACTTCCTTAGAGAGTTGGGAAGCACAGGTAGATTGATCCCTCAGCGGTTGATCAGAATCACCTGTAACCTCAGTAACCTATCCTAGTTCTTGTCTATTCTAAAGTCCGTCTCTTCTGCTATACGGCTATTCAAGAACTAGTTAAGTTACGTAAAGGTTGGAAAGGTAGCAACGCACGGCTGCACTCGGTGTTGTAAGACCTAGTTGGCTCCAGTTATACAAGTTCCTTAAGTGGTTCTTCATCTATAGCTGAGGTAGATACAGATTGGGCATTGCGAAGTTGGTTTGCGTGTCAGCCCCGATTTGTGAAGTAGATTTCCGTATGACCTGGATTTGACAATCCGAAGGAAGTCATCTTTGTTTATGGTAAACTGATAGAGGACAGTTACACCATAAGTCAACAGTTTTGGTTTAAAACCCAGTATTGCTGACAAAAGCCTTTGGCATCGGTCAAAGCAACTCCTAGGCCTGTAACGGACGTCAGCTAGGGGAATCAAGTGCGTGACGATCTGTGGGGGATCCAGAGACGTAAGGAAGGCGACAGTAGCCAATTCGCTTGGAGGGCTTGAGTTGGTCTCTGCTACATCCCAGACCGAAGTCTTATAGTAGGCTAGCGTTTGTAGTCAGTTTGTACTGGGCGGTGTTCAAAACTGGACGAGGTCCCGAGGTTTTTCTGCAAGGCAGTTTCCTCGTTAAAAAACGTTTGGTGTCTTGTGTGCTTTTCCTTTCCGCATTATAACTCTGATTTATAATTAAAGCACCAAGTAGTACGTTATTACCTAACTGTTGAGATTACTCCAGTTAGAGGTTTGGATATTGATTTTTGAGATCGTCCAAACTCTTTACCATAAGACTCACGAGCCAAAACGAAAAGTTGGTAGTATTTCGGTACCCCTTCTTTTTCAACCTCACCGATTTCAATTATTCAGTCTTTATTCTTTGTCAGCTATATCCTTAAGCTTCAGTGCCTCATCGACCTCAGGCGGGAGCAAATCAGCCAATCTAAAAATTCAATCAGGTATGAACTTCAATTATTGCTTGATTGATGCTGAGGAAGGAAGGACATGCGATTGATTGCCTCAGTTTCTACCTAGATCTAATCTAAGCCATACGCGAAAATGCCGTGTAATCCTAACAAGAAGAAAGAGGGACAACTAAATGTGTAAATCTCATTTTTCTTTTCCATGAGATGTTTATATTTTCAATTTAGCAAACTGTGTAACCATGTGATGTTATAAAATTTTTATATGTTGATTTGCTTGTACAACCTCCTTTTTATGATGTATTTAAATCTTCAAGTTAAAGATTCCAGGTAGAAAATTATCATTTGAACCTTTGTCTGATGAATGATGTATCTGATGTGTTAGAATTTATTTTTTGTATTTACAATAATGACATCGGTTAAAACCGACTAAAAATCGTCGAAAACCGTTCCGACTCGGTGCGGTTCAGAACCGAACCGATGCCTTGGCAGTTCGGTGGCAGTTTGAAACTGCAAAAACCGCCTATGGCAGTTCGGTGGTCGGTTTTGGCCAAAACCGCTACCGACCGACCGTTGTGCAGCCCTAATATATAGGCATTTAAATGTCCATAAGAAAGTCCTCCCTCTCTTTGGGCCCTCCAGTCGGTCAGCCCAACTATGTTGTCATGCATATCCATTCTCTATTTTTAACCTAATTAAATTTGGCCCCATAGGTTTGAAGTTGGTCCCATGAATACTTATAACCATCCAAAGATGAAGTTATGGGGTGTCAAAATTGTGTGTAAAAATACTAGACTAACCTTCCACCAAAGACTAAGTTTCCAAATCCTAATTTCATTCCATATTGATACGTTCTCTTCTTCTTTTTTCTTTCAAAAAACAAAATGTTCTCTTCTTCTTCCTCCTCTACCCACTGCAGCGCCCCCACCACCACCGCCAACAACTGCAACGCCACCGCCAATAGATGCCGCCACCGCCTCCACAAAATCTATAAAAACAGATCTAAAACTAAAAACACCATTGTTACATCTTCACCCACAGATACCAGTCACATCAATACTAACCTTCACCGGCAACAACCACCACCGCCGCCAACCCAAACAGATTTAGATCTATAGTGGTTTCAGTTAAAAGGGTTCATAGATTTCTTAGTTTAAGAAAAGCAAGAGTTTTCATTTCGAAATGCAAATTTTGGGACATTGAATATATCCCAGTGTTGCAATGACATCAATTTATTTGTCTTCTACTTTCTGATGGCAATTTTTGATTTGTTTTCATTTCGAAATGCAAATTTTGGTTTTCTGTGTGTATCTTGAAATTAAATACAGGTATGAATTGAAGTGTATGGATGCTTTTAAAGTGTGTTTATACTTCAGTATGAATTGAAGATGATATGTTCATTGTTAACCCATTAATTCAAATTCAAGCTAATTATGTTTGTGGATTGAATTGTTGTTGTATGTGTGGATTGAATTATGTTCAGCTCGAGGAAATCCAGGGAAAGAGATGGGAGACGGGTTTGTATTGCTGTTGTATATGGTTCAATTTTGTGATGTGTGAATGAATTATGAGTTTGGGTTCCTGTTGAAACTGAAATCGATGCAGGGAAGGACAAGCAATGGGTTAAGAAAACAACAGCCAACTCATATTTGATATTTCTACCACCAGCAGCACGTACACAAACTGTTTGTATAAAGGCCTAAAAGACCAGCTCAAAATCAGCTGCAGCCAATCCACTATTTTGGTGATTGTTGTGAACTATTTGGACAGTTTGGGTTGGAAGAGAAGACAAGGAGGATCTGAGGACTGGGTTTTGAAGCCAAGAAATTTGGGGAAATTGAAGTTGTATTGTCGGGTTCATTGTGTGAGGAAGATGTTTTACCTTGTTTTGTTTGTGCCAACAATATGGATGATAAACCAGTAATCTTAATGGATGCTAAAGGGTTCGCCATTAGACATCGTCGAACAACTGCTCCTGCGCCAAAGGTATTTTTTTCTGCTTTGGATAAAACAATGGTAGACACTGTTTAGGAAACAAATTAAAGGTTGATCACAATTTGGAAATTGTTTTGGTTCAGCAAGTCCCACTTGCATTTAGGGTGTTGGCGTTATGTTGGGGTCCTAAAGCAAGGTTGTATGAAATATGATCTCTAATTTGATTTCTTATTATGCATTTGCAGGTGAATTTTGAAGCTCAAAGAAGATATTTTAGAAGACAGGAAAGCTGGACAATTTTGAAGCTCAAAGAAGCACATACCATTACTGAAAAACGACAGTTACAATCAGCCGTTTATTTTTAAAGGACGATTATGTTAGTACCAATCGGTTGTTCAGTTATTATTTTACGACTGATTGTGCAAGTCATTTTTTGCCATGAAAAATCACAGCAACAATCGGTTGTTCATTTACCATTTTACGACCGATTATGCAAGTCATTTTTTTCCATGAAAAACTACAACAACAATCGGTTGTTTATTCATCATTTAACAACCGATTATGTGAGTCGTTTTTCATTTTGTACTTCATAATCGGCCTATGTACTAGCCATTATCTAACGTTTATTTTTCATGTTTTTGTTGTTTATTTTTCATGGTACTGTAACACATGTTTTCGTCCTTTATGTTCATGAATTTGCACCGATTATATTTCAACATCGGCCAATAAATTTGTATGTGTATACCGATTGTTTTGTTTGAATTTCTGGGTAGATTAACATTAATCGGTGTATGTGGGTAATCAATATTTACCGATTGTTCGAGAACCCGAGCTTAATCGGCTTATGTTTCTATATATATAGACCGATTGTGCGTTGTTCAGATTCAAGATTTTGGTTAAAAAAACTTGGGTGATTCTCATGTTTGATAATTTTTAATCTTGTTTTGATATGAGAATTAAGACTAATTAATCTTGTTTAGACTGTAATCATGTAATTAGCAACTAATTGAGAAAGGGTAAAACAGTCATCTTTTATAAGGGGTTTTTCGATTTTGCTATATAATATCCGCCGGAATTATTTTTTCATGGGGCCAAATACTCAAGAATGGGGCCAAATTTAGGTAGGATTTAACATGGTAAGTCCCTCTCTTAATAGTGTATTCTCATTTAAGTCACACAAAAAAACAGAATCACCCATAAGTCCTTTGTAACGGTTTTTCCGTTAGGGCAGGGTTAGGGCAGAGTTAGGGCAGAGCTGTCCCACCAAAAACAATAAACTAATCAATTCAAATTACCACTCTATCCTCGCCCTAAAAAATACCCTTAATACCCTCTGGTTAAGTTCAGATCTGAACGGAAATGGAAATCGAGGAAACATGAACGGCTGGATTCAATCATGCGTCGTCAGTGTCGTACGCACGTGGGGGGAAAGGAAGATCTTGAGATCTCGAGAGATCTCAACGGCCAGGGAAAAACAATGAGATAAGGTTTACAGTGCCGTACGCACGTGGGTGAGAGGGTAGATATCTTCATCTCGAGGAAATCAAATGGTTTAGTTGTTTGCTATAAATAAATGAAAACCCTACCTAGATATTTCACTGCAGCTTTCAACTCTCGGTGCAGCGAAAAACTTTCCCTTCTTTTTTTTCTTTCCTCTGAAACTGATGAAAATACGATCAATCTTCTTCAATCGGTGACGATGATGAAGATAGTGCATGGAAAGTGAGTATTTCATACCATACGTCGTGTTCAGTTGTTTTTGAATCTTTGTTAATGTGTTGTGATGATGATAGTTAGGGATTTAGTTAGGGTTTTATTGTGAGTTTACAAATGATGAAATTCTTACTGTGTTGTGATGATGATAGTTTAATTACTGGTTGTTTAATGGCTGATTGACCAGTAATTTGTTTGTCAAAGTGATTACAAGCCCTAATTTTTTGACTTTTTTTGGAACCCTAATTTTGAAATTTGGGGATTTTTTATTTTAAGTGTTGTTCATGAATGTTTGTATGTTTTTAAAAGGTGGGTTCTGTTTAGTTCTAAGTAATGAGGTGTGGTTGTTTTGGTAGGTTATATGATAGTGTTTTTGGATCTATGTTACTGTTTCATCACCTATGTATGTTACTGTATTATCACCTATCATCAATACTTGCTGGTGTTTATGTATATTTGTATGTTTTTAACATTTGGGGTTTGTCTGCTTCTAAGTATTGATGGTTTCACATTGGGGTTAATTTCAGGCAGTTTGTAAGGTGTTGGGGGTTCAGGTAATGGTGTTGTGGGGTTCAGGTGGGGGTGTTGTGGGTTCAGGTGGGGGTATTGTGGGGTTCAGGTAATGGTTTTGGGTTCAGGTTGTAGTTCAGGTGGTGGTGTTCAGAGTTCAGGTTCAGCTTCAGCTGGTGCTGTTCAGGGTTCAGGTGAAGGTGATGGGGGTTCAAGTTCAGGTGATGGGGCTTCAGGTGAAGGTGATGGGGTTCAAGTTCAGTGATGGGGCTTCAGGTGTTGGAGTTCAAGTTCAGTTCAAGTGTTCTTGGGGGTTCAGGGTTCAGTTCAGGGTTCAGAGGGGTTGAGGTCGGGTTGGGGGTTAGTGTTTCTATTCATGGTTAAGTTAACTGTGCTTGGGTTAATTTTGTAAGGGTAAGTTAGGGTGATTTAGGGTGTTATTATTGCTGATGTGGCACTGTTTTTTGCTTTTTCAAATTTCGGATGTAAAAACAGACGGAAGGGATATCTTGATAAATCTGTTTAAAGGTAGGATATATGTGTAATTAATCATTATGAGAGGGACATATCATCAAAAAACCCTTTTCTTAGTCAAGACCGGGTTCATGCACTTTTCTTGTCAAGTACCTTTCACAAGATGTTGTGTGAGAAAAGTAGCATTAGACTTTTCCATTGCATTTGACAATAGTAACGTTTTACAGAATTTATCTTAGGCAATTCCATACACAATAAAAGTTCAACGAGTAAGACTAATTCATAGTAGACGGATCAGCCCGAGTCGATCACTTGCAAGTATATGCTTTATTTTAAAAAAATATTCACCCTAGTGGTATATATATATGTATATACATATATATATATACATACACAGTAGAAACTCTTTAAATTAATACTCGTTAAACTAATAATCTCTCTAAAATAATAGATTTTGGTGATCCCAACTAGGCTTGGACAAATTAAAATTTATCTCGTTAAATTAATAATCTTTCTAAATTAATAAATTTCTCCAGTCCCAAGGCTATTAATATAAAGAGTTTCAACTGTATATATATATATATATATATATATATATATGGCTCAATTCTAAGCACCTTCATATTGTCCTCAGAAATAGATTCCTTTAGAAGAACCTGTCACGGAATGATTAGAAAACAACATTACATACATTTATGACTTCTTCCAGTTTCTTTCTGGATGGATCTACAAAAAAAAAAAAAAAAACTTTAGAAAATAAGACGTGCCATCAACCTTGTGTGCTTGGCAACACTTCAGTGGTGTGGTTTTGTGGTCATCCGGCTCTGGTCTTCGTGGATTCGATCTCGTTTCTTTTACACGACCTTTCTTTCGACACTAATGGTGACTAGGAGCATTAGATCCTCGTGGAAAGTTGGTATTGATGTTGTTTGCTTTGTTTTTGGAAACATTATACCAACTGCTGTAAAACTCTATGTAATGCTTTGAAGTTAATATATACAGTCCTTTTCTTTTAAAAAAAAAAACTGAAAAATGTAGAAACAGATAAATGTAAGACGTGCCATCAAGTAGTAGATAATACTTAATAAGCTCAATTGAGTTTATAATTAATGGCAATTGCAGTTAGGTTGGGTGGAAAACTAGCTAGACCACTTGTTAAAGACATTGGCATTTTGGTTACGATGCAGTCTAACCTTTATTGGCGCGTAGTGGGGATATTTGAATTCAGCTGCAAGTGTAAGACGTGCCATGATTGCCATCAAGTAGCAGATAAATGTAAGACGTGCCCTACGCTATTCTATGGGAATTGTGGAAGGAAAGGAGCTCTAGATATCATGGGAGTAAATCTAAAACTAAGGATGGTCTGATCGTGGCTGTTCAGCTGAATATTCAGCTATGGTGTTCACAAGAGAAAGTATTCGAAGGATACTCCACGAATCAGATTTTATTCAACTGGAGAACTTTGGTCCAACTGTAACTTGTTTTTCTTGATTTCAGTTAGGTTTGAGATCTCCATGATCTCACTGTATATTCTGTAAATATTCTTTCCTCTTCCATATATATCCTTACTTATTCAAAAAAAAATGTAAGACGTGCCATGATTGCCATTAAGTATCAATAAAACTCTTCTTCTACCATAATCAATCAAAAAAACAACAGCTACCTCGTACATCGTTTTCTCATCACCAAACTTGATAACGATATCTATTAGTTGATCATGGGTGATACAACATTAGTATAAAAAAATAGGATATTATTAATATACATTTATACTAAAATCATGAGGTACTCGAGCTTTTCCATCCATGAGTGCCGGCCCTGTATTTTGTGTGGCCTAAAGCAAAGAAAATTTTTTGTGGCCCCTTGTTAATACATGCTACCATGGTGTTTGGGAAATGTTGTTCAAGCTAGGAAGTGCTTGTAAAGAAAATGATCCTTCTTAATATTAGTTTCTGCCTTTCTAGGTATGGAACTGAAATTAGTGAATGTCTGATTCATGATTAACCCTATTAGTTGAGTCTTACGCCTTTTGCGTATCTGAAGTCTGCCAACAAAATGATACTTGGGATGTTGAGTGCCCTTCTAAAAGGATTGGATGTAGAAATTGATAAGTCTACGATCCGTTCCTGCACAGATGCCAAAACTATAAACATGAATTTCTTCCCACCTTGTCCAAATCCTGATCTAACAGTTGGTATTGGACGACACTCTGATATTTCAGCTCTCACTATTCTCTTGCAAGATGATGTTGGAGGTCTCTTTGTTAAGGCTCAAGACAAAGGGTGGATTGAGATCCCACCACTCAAAGATGCACTCGTCATCAACATTGGCGACACACTAGAGGTATATACTTACGGGAGATCTCTATATATATATGATTATATATGTTAGGATCTAGCTAGCCCGACCACATAGTATCAACTCAATACTGTCTCCCATCCACTTGACCACCTTGGACAATAATACTGTCTCCCATCCACTTGACCACCTTGGACAATATATAATATATATATATATGTGCAGTTGCAGGACTCCAAAATTAGTGAGCCAACTCAATCATTTATTCGACCCTAATTGACTAAACACAAAATTGGTTGATTGTGAAATGAATAAATCTGCGATATATGGATGCAGATATTGAGCAATGGGAGGTACAAGAGTGCTGAACACAGGGCATTGGCAAGTAAAACAAGAGCCAGGGTATCAGTGCCGATATTCGTGAGCCCAATTCCTCCCACCACCATAGGACCACTACCAGGACTAGCTGAGAAAGACGGAAAGGCAGTTTACAGACAAGTGCTGTTTAGGGAATACAAAAAACAATATTTTGGAAATATTCACCAAGGCAAAGCTACACTAGATTTTGCTAAGGCCTTGCTTCCTCAGCCAAATTAAATCTATGATGATAGACGAATAATTATTATCTTTCTGTGTGGTTCGTGTTTCAGCTGATGCTTTCTTTGCTTGTAATTAAGTCTTTGATTTAAGTGTTTTTTTTCCCCGTGTGTGTGTGGTTTGTGTTTTGGCTGATGCCTTGCTTTGCATGTAATTCGAGTGTTGGTTCTGTACCTTCTCCTAGCTTTGTAGCACCCCTAGTGTGCATTTCCTTTCAGTTCTTTTTATTTATTTATTTTAATAATACTTCTCATCTAAGAAGTCTTTGATACTTGCATTTATGGCTCGGTTTATTTTCCTTATACTCCCTCCGTTTCTAAAACCACAAAATTGGTCCAAAGGACCAATTTTGTATGTTTCTTTATCTATAAGACATCTAAACTTACAATTTATTTTAAAAGACATCAAATAAAAAGATTCTATTTATATAGACAGATTCTAAAAAGATACTTTACATTATTGTTTTAAAAGACACTAGTCGGCAACCCGTGCTACGCACCGGGTAGGGTGATTGTTCCTATTATTGTGTGGCGGGGCTCCGCCCCGCCCCTGTTATTTATTAAAATATATATATAAAAAATGTAACCATCAAATTTGGCTCGCAATTAGTATTTGGTTTATTTTTCGTATTAAGATTAGTCATCTACCGTCTACAATGATAAGAGAATGCACCTGGTAAGATAATAATTGTTGATTGAGAGTGGCCCGTTTAGATCTGCTAGAACATCTCTTAATTGGAACAAAGCTAACTTACTCCAAAACAAACAAACAAATATCTTATGACATGAATAACAGACAACAATTGCAACATACAACCGAAGCAATGATTATTATCTATAAACAAATAAATAATTATTAATTTTGTGTAATACGCCTTCTTCACACCACATCATAATTTAAAATTGATGCAAAATAGTTTTTTATCCGACATTGTTAATTTGTAATCCAGATACACTATAAATCTCTAATCAATGTACCCCCAGTCTATCTTGTTATATAATTGAACATGATTTACTAATTACGGTATCTTGAATTATTTTTTGTGGATTAATATTAATAAATGCACCTGGTAAGTTCATAATTGTTGATTGAGAGTGGCGGGGCTGCGCCCCGCCCCGGCCGTTCAGATTCGATGGAACATTTCATAGTTGAAACGAAGTGAACCTGCTTTAAAAAAAATAGACGAATATCTTAAGACATGAATAACATACAACAATTGTACGACTGGAGCAATGATTACTATCTATCCAATAGAAAATTTTAATTTGGTGTAACATGCCTTCTTCACACCACACCATAATTTAAAATTATTGCAAAATAGTTTCTGGCCCGATATTATTAATTTTTAATCCATATGCATTATACATCTTTAATTATTTTAGTAATCTAAAATCAATGCATCCCAGTCTATCATTTTATGCAATTGAACTTGATTTATTAATTATGGTATCATGCCTTATTTTTACTTTGGATTAATATGAAAGAACGCACCTGGTAAGATCCTAGTTGTTGACTGGGAGTGCGGGGCTTCACCACGCTCGACCGCTCAGATCCGATGAAACATTTCTTAATTGAAACGAAGCTAACAAACTCTTTAAAAAAATGATATCCTACGACATGA
>JAJJMA010135190.1:0-15395 GCA_023529015.1 Papaver nudicaule
TTGAGTGAATGAATGATAAGTTAAGCATTTCATCCATATTCTTGTTTTCTACATTTATCCGGTTGTTGGCAGTTTGAGTTGTGTTGTGTAGCTGTCAACTTTTACAAATGTTTCTGAACATGAGCAACTTTTGTATAGGATTTTGTATGTTTTTGTCTCCCTCTCTTCAAGTTTGTAAACTAACAAGTAAAGTTCAACAGGGTATATCAAAGTGCTGGGGATGTCAAGAAGTGTCTATGAGAGCTGAAGGCTGTCTATGAATGAAGAGCTGAAGAATGAATGCATGGCCTGATGAAATGCATGGGCTTGCGAAATGCATGGGCTTGCAAAATGCAGATTATGAATGTAGATCTGGCTACTAGAATCTGGGTCCTGTATGCAGGCCTGCAGGGAACAATATTGGGCTGATTTGTCAGCCCAATTTTTTTTTAAATCCATTATTTTGTTTGCAACGGAATTTAATGCTAGAGTATGGGTTACAAAAGATAGACACCTGGCAAATGTTTGGCCGTTACATTTTTTTTACGTTGCAAAGACTGTTGCTAAAACTGTTGCAATAAACTGTTGCAATAAACTGTTGCAATAAACTGTTGGTAAAATTAGTAACGTTTAAAATAGTTGAGAGACGTCGCTCGTGGAAAAGAAACTTGTCCACGTGGCATCCTATGCTGACATGGCAACCGTGACAAAAAATTATTGCAACGCATACATTTATTGCAGTAATCATAATTATTGCAACGGAGAAACCGTTGCTGTAATTATTGTAACGCCAACAATAACGGCGTCCCGCCAACGGCCACTCGCCGTTGCTTTTAATTTTTGCAACGTCCCAGGGCCGTTGCTAAAAAGGCAATTTCGTGTAGTGCCTACTGTATTCCTTGATGCAACCTGGTACTACAATCTGTTAGGAGAAACTGAAGTCCGCAAGCAAATTGCAGCTTCTCCCATGAGCAAAATAGAAATTCCATGTACTGAGCAGATTACTGTGAGAGTTTATGAACATCTAAAGGCAGTAGTACTTGTATGTGGGGAAACTTATGGAAGTTCCATTCATAGAATCGTTACATCTCGATGCAATGGAATCATGACTAGTACTAATGCTTCAAGTGGTACCTTCCAAGCAGTGAGGTGTACCGGGAATAGAGTTACTTGTGTTCTTGAAGATGGCACAGGGAAGTCAAGTTCCATGGCTAATTTTGGACAGGAAATGGTGGCCAAGTACAAACATGGCATTTTGCAAAAATGGGAGCAATTGGTTGTTGGGCCTGGTTCTGAGTTGATTTTGTTGTGCCTGATAAAGATTGTCATTAACATTACAGTGAACGGGCTCCTAATCCATGTCAGTGAGAGCTACAATTATCATGACGACAACCAACTTAAACGGGTCTTTTGGTTGCAGAGACATTGCTTGTTTCTCATCCTTGAGGACAAGGATGTTTTGAAGGGGTCGGTAATGTCATGTGCCTGGTCTAAGGGGAGGGTGCCCATAGTAATGTCTTGTGTGTGTCTAGTTTTGGTAGCCTTTATCCTTTCATTAGATGTCTTTATGAATAGTAAGATCGAGTCAGATGTAATCGTGGTCGTTAGATCAAGGTTGTCTGAGTTTAGGCTTTATAAGCCAGCAGGGGTCTGTAATGGAAACTATTGAGAAATTAATCAAAGGAAATCGTTTATCGATTTAGAGGCCGTGTTCTTCACTGAACCGGAGAGGCTTGATTCATGAGAATCAAGAGGTTACCCTGTTACAATCTTGTCTGTACCATCAAGGTTCATGACACTTCCAAATATTTTTCGCGAAAAATCATTGATTCATAAAAAATAGAGATTGTTTGTAAAAGGGTCGTAAGTTTTTAGTTGAATTAAGGTTTGGGTCGTAAAACATGCATTTGATGCAATTGGGTTGAAGACTGACTTTGACCGTTTAACTTATTTACAAAAACATCCTTATGAAATAGTAAATGACATTATAGTATAACCTATTTAGAAACTATATAGAGACATTTCAACAAACACCTTAAATACACAATTAAACATCTTCTATGTGAATTCCATCCACAACAATGGAGACTTGACCAGTAGATTTCAATATGATTCAAGCCTTTCCTGGTATCCACATCGCAGACACACACAACTTTGTAGTAGTTTGATTTCGCAGGATCAAAAGCTACAGTGACACTCAACACACGAGTTTCTTCAGATGGATGTGAAGGAAGGGTTTTGCAATGCTTCGTGGACAGATTGTATATGATGAATGACGTGTTTGATAACCACCAACAATATCCATGGTGAAGTTCACAAAGAGAAAGACCATTACCTGGTCCCCTCACAGTTAATTAACAGCAATTGGAAATACCAAAAAAAAAAAAAAAAAACAAAAAAAACAACAATTGGAACATGGGTTGGAACGTAATCGATAGTGTTCCTCTCATCCATGGCCAAAGTTCTCTTGAGACCAAGATGTATTAGAAAGCTTGTCTTTCATATTATTGAGAGAAGAACAAAGATGGCTTTATATAGCCTTACAAGAACTAGAAAATAGGATCATAACAGACACGACTCAGTAGTGGTACTACTGCTAACTTAACTGACAGACTAAATCAATAACTATACCCTGAACAATATGGCTTTTTCACTGTTAAATACTCGACTAACAAACTTGACTGCTAACAACGACTAACAACCTCAACATTTCCTCCCTTAAACTGAAACCTGAAATTCAGTTTAGCACTGATTCAGAGCACATTCCCATCAGACCTCTAAGCCTTACAAAGGCATTCAACTTCAGTGGCTTCGTCATTATATCTGCAACTTGATCTTGACTGGGACAGTGAACTAGTTTGATAACCCTATCATTTGTAAAATCACGAAGAAAATGAAACCTGACATCTATATGCTTGCAGCGACCATGTAGAACTGGATTTCTTGACAAGGCAATATTGAACTATTATCACAGAAAATGATTGTGTGCTCACCACTTTGTGCCTGATTCAAATACTCTTCTTCGTAACCAGACTGCTTGTATTGCAGTTGCAGCAGCTGCAACAAATTCTGCTTCAGTTGTTGACAGTGTAACTATAGGTTGCTTCTTCGATAACCAAGACACAGCTCCAAAACTCATTAAGAAGACATAACCTGATGTGCTCTTGCGATCATCTACATTACTTGCATAATCACTGTCTGTGTAACTCTCTAGCTTTTCATCTCCTCCCTTCCTATAGAGAATACCATAATCGAGTGTCCCTTTCAAATAACGCAGCACCCTCTTAGCTGCATTGTAGTGAAGTTCAGTAGGACAATCCATGAATCTGCTCAGACGACTTACCACGGATATAGTATCAGGCCTTGTTGTTGTTAAATACACAAGACTCCCAATCAGTTGCTTGCATTGACAGCTATCTACCATTATTCAATTTTCATCCTTGCTGAGTTGAGAACCTGGAACAATTGGATTATAAACTGAATTGCAACCATCCATACCAAACTTCCCTAGTATTTTTTTTTGTATACTTCTTTTGACAGATGAAATAACCACCAGTTTTCTGCATCACCTCTATACCAAGAAGGTAACTTATTTTGCCAAGATCAGTCATGTCGACCTCTTGCATCATAGTGTTCTTAAACTCACCAAAAAGTTTATCATCATTTCCAGTGAATATAAGATCATCGACATAAACACACACAATCAAAATTTTACCTGCCTCTGTCACTTTGATGAAGAGTGTGTGTTCATAAGGGCACTTCACAAACCCTTCTTTGGCAAAGTAAGATTCTATGCGGCTGTACCAAGCTCGTGGAGCTTGCTTGAGTGCGTACAGGGCCTTCTTCAACTTGTATACTTTGTCTTCTTAACCTTGTATCTTGTAGCCAGGAGGTTGAGCAACAAACACCTCTTCATTGAGTTTTCCATGCAGAAAGGCTGACTTTACATCAAGTTGATATATGCTACATTCTCTCTGAGCAGCAAGTGAAATCACCAATCTCGCTGTCTCGAACCGAGCCACTGGTGCAAATACTTCAGTGTAGTCTACACCGTATTCTTGAGTGTATCCCTTTGCCACTAGTCGAGCTTTGAGTTTTTCTACCTCACCATGTTCATTTAGCTTTGTCTTATAAACCCATTTCATCCCTACCTTCTTTGCACCAGCAGGCAAATGGGTCAATTCCCAAGTATTGTTCTTCCCAATGGCTGCAATTTTATCATCCATTGATGTCCTCCATGACGCACTTCTTACAGCATCTTAAAAGTGAACTAGATCTGTTGATGTGGCCATCATCGCAAAGAATGATGCATCTTCTTATTTCTCTGAGAGTCCCTCTCCACATGTATAATCTCCCATCCATACAGGTTGTCTTCTTTCTCTGCCTTGTGAAACTGGTGATGGTGAGCTTTCAGTTGAGCTTGAAGTTGGGGTGGCTTGAGGCGTATCTGCAGCTGGTTGTTCTTCTACATCAACTGGTGAATTTACTGCTGCATCTCTATCAGCTGCAACACCTGTGTCATCTTCTTCTTCTTCCCATTCTAGGTCAACAAGAACAGCTTGCTCATGCTCTTTATCCCACTGTAAACTGCTATCTTCTTCAAACACAACATCCCGACTTACTATAATTCTTTGAGAGATTGGTTCATACAGTCGATAAGCCTTTGATTCTTCACTGACTCCAAGAAGTACACATTTCATTCTTTTGTTGTCCAGTTTAGTACGCCTACTATCAGGTACATGAGCATGGGAGATACAACCAAATACTCGAAAGTGATGCACTGATGGTTTAACACCAATCCAAGCTTCCTCTGGGGTTTTGTTATTCACGGCAAGTGTGGAACTTCGGTTCAACACATGTATTGCCCAGTTCACAGCTTTTGCCCAAAAAGTTTTTGGAATTTGCTTCTCAACAAGCAAACTACGAACCATATTCATAATAATCTGGTTCTTCCTCTCTGCAACACCGTTCTGTTGTGGAGTGTATGCAGTTATCAGCTGTCTTTGTATGCCATTGTTCCTGCAAAATTTATTAAACTCACTTAGGGTGAATTCCCCTCCACGATCAGTACGAAGAACCTTAATAGACATGCCTCTCTCTTTCTCTGCCTCGACCACGAAATTCACCACGTCCTCTGCCTCTTGAAGATTCACCATATGTAACTTTCAAGGCTTGTTCTTCCTCAACATGTGCATTCATGCGTTGTTCATGAACCAGCAAGTTGATTTGAAGCTCATAAATTGAAAGAGTACTGAGATCCTTTGACTCCTCAATTGAACAAACTACATACGCAAAATTAGGAGTCATTGACCTTAAAATTTTCTCAACAACATCTTCTTCACTAACCCTTCCTTTGTGTTGTCTCATCTTGTTGACAATGGTTAATGTTCGAGAGAAATAACCATTCACACATTCTCCAGCCTTCATATGAAGCACCTCAAAGTCTTTCTTGAGAGCATGTAATTGTGCATGTTGGATGCGATCCGTCCCTTGATACTTCTTCTTCATAGAATCCCAAATGCTTTTGGCTGATCCAGTGTCCAGAATAGTCTGTAAGACAGTTCTATCAATAGCCTGAAACAAGTAGTTCTTCGCTTTCAACTCTTTCAGCTTTGCGTCATTGATCTCCTTCAATTGTGCTTCTGCTGTTTTCCTTGATGTTGCTACAGTTGGAACCCCTTCTTCTACGATACCCCAATATTCTTTCGATCTCAGAAAATTCTCCATCAACATGGACCAATGCTCATAAAACCCATCAAACTTTGGAATTGATGGTTGAACAAAGTTGCTCTTTGTCGTCATTCTTAATTTTCTCACTCAAAATCACTCTAGAAAGATATTTCTCTCTCAAATCACTCAGCGAAAAGCTGCTGCTTCTCCACACTCTAAAACTTTCACACTCAAGAGAAAGACTGTTGTTTTCTCACAAACCAGCTCAAGCTGGCTCTCGATGCCAAATCTTGAGACCATGATGTATTAGAAAGCTTGTCTTTCATATTATTGAGAGCAGAACAAAGATGGCTTTATATAGCCTTACAAGAACTAGAAAATAGGATCATAACAGACACGACTCAGTAGTGGTACTACTGCTAACTTAACTGACAGACTAAATCAATAACTATACCCTGAACAATAGGGATTATTCACTGCTAAAGACTCGACTAACAAACTTGACTGCTAACCATGACTAACAACCTCAACAAGTTCTAATTCTGATTCTTTCACACCTAATACTTCCATCAATGTTTTCTTCATAAATAATGCAGGCATAGAAAGACTACAAGCACCATAGAAGAAACATGTGAAGAAAGATTAAAAAGGCTAGACCTATATATATGTTTATATTAAAACAATCAGTGTTAGTCAACTATTAGTCAGGGTGTTTATTGAAACAAAAAAAAATCAACTAACGTTTTTCTAACGGTCTCTGGTTAGGATCTACGACCCAATTGCATCAAATGTATGTTTTACGACCCAGACCTTAATTTGACTAAAAACTTAAGACCCTTTTACGAAAAATAAATGGTCTGCATCTTCCCTAGAATCTCAACCCCTTGCAAACAAATTAATAATAAAAATATTACAAAGGTGTTAGATATTATATAATTATTAAATTTTTGGATTAATTAAGTTTAACATTTAAAAGTTAGTTTGGAAACAAATTTCAAAATGGCTTATAAAGCCTAAATATATATTTTTTAGAGATGGATGAATCGTTTAGGGTTAAATGTTTAAGGGATTTTTGGATTTATCTTTGGTTTTTCGTTGTTAATGTTAGGTTTTTATTTTTATTTTGACTTTAGCTCGCGTATTTTGGAGCTAGGCAGAGTCACTATATTATATCTTGTCTTTAACTGGCGTACATCAGAAGTAGCCTAGTGGGTTTGCAACATCATGCTTGGGGTCATAGGCATTAGAATTTGAGCGCTTTAAAAGGTTTATTATGATATCTGACACTAAATATCGTTACACACCACACATAAGTTAAGAGATTTATGCAATAAATGAAAGTGTAAAAGTAAGGAATATATATATATCTTCGCGGAGTCTAACATAAAACGACATATGTAGCTTGATAACTGAGAATTTTGTATTTGCTAGCTGATAATACATAACCAAACTGCTGCAAGTTGTGATTTTGTGACATGTGCTTCTGTAACCACGTGCAGAGGAAATCAACATGTCATCTTTCTTGTAGCAGTATGAAACTTTTTTAGATAATATGTTTCTTTTTAATTGTTTGACATCAAAGAAAGAATCGCAAGGTGATTGAGTGAACCAAACCAGTGGGTATGCTACCTTCAAAGTTGTTGTGTCTCAAGCTGAGAAATCTCAAAGACAGAAGTTTTGGGAGAAACACATGAATTATTATACTATTGAGATTGTTGTCATCTAAATAAAGAAGTTCCATAACTTTTGCTTCTTGAAGCTCATTTGGAACGTTTCCAGCGAGAGTGTTGTTACCAAGATGTAGATATCAAAGAGAACTACAATATCCAATACTAGTGATAGATTTTTGTTGGAGAAGACAATTATTTTGGATTAGAAATGCTAAGAAAATGAAGCTTGATTCATACACAATTCAGGTTTTTGAAGACGATGGAGGTATAGTTTCTAACATATCAGTTGTGGAATGGTTCTCAGTTTTGATGGTTTTGATTTAAGTTTTGATTTGGGATGGTTTAATGTTATGTTATTTGATGATAATCATAAACTTAACAAACTAGGGCTTTTCAATGCCATAACAATTTTATAAGTAAAAGGATCATATACCTTACTACATCAAGGTCTTGGCGAGTTGGTGGACCAGTACCATCGACGAAACGAAAAGAGCTCAACAATAGTTTTTCATCCTCGGTAACCCTAAAGTCGTTAATCTGCAACTTACCCAATATCAACAACAAGAGTTCATTTAGAGTCATGATATAAGGATCGAAGATCTTCCATCCTTCACGAGTAGTAGAAAGAAATCTCAACACATGCTGGCTTTTAACATGGCGTTCTGGTACAGGACAATCAGACTTATCAATTATTACGTCGTCGTCTTGAAATTTGCCTTCGAAAATGTTTTCATTACCACCGTGTTTAGGGTTTCCCACAACAACTGGGAGATCAACCCTTGTAGTATTCTTATTCTCATTTTTCTTTTTGCCCAGATGGAGTGGAGTGAAAGGGTTTTTCAGACAGACGAGATGGAGAAGAAGGCGAACGTTCTGCCCTAAATAGCCTAGCTAAATTTGTCCCCATGAGTGAGTATTTGGCCCCATGGAATTTTAAACCTATCTAGGGATGGTTGCTACGTGATGTCAAAAAATTGAGGAATATACTAAATTACCCTTCACTACTAATTAATCTTACTAACTAATCCCGCCCCCAAATAGTAAATTTAACCTTAATCCAAAATCCCTAAAATATTTAAATCCAAAAACTTTCCAAAACCAAAATCATTTCACTCTCAAACAAAAAAAAAAACAAAAAACAAAAAAAAGCAAATCCGCCCGCTCGAGATTCAAGCCGGAAATTTCGTCAAAGGTATGTTATCTAATCTCAATCGTTTCTAGTGTCTTATTTGATTAAATAGCGTCATTTGGTTGCATAAAATCCAGAATTTTGAAAAAAGATTCGGCTGATAATACCAGAATCGTCGGATCTGAAACAACATATTTACCGATTGTTCATCTTACTATGAACAATCGTTTAATATTTTCTTCCTTATGAACCGATTCTGGATGTAAAATTTCATGCAAGTTACGTAATTGTCTAATCGGTGGATTAAGCAATATATATCTAACAATAAAATGTGTTTAAGAAGAACAAACGTTAGATGTGGTACTATATATGGGCCAATTATCTAGTTTAAGAAGAACAAACGTTTGTTATAATCGGTTTATGTTAAACCCTATGTCAGCCGATAGTTTTAGTATTTAATCGTTTTATACGATCCATAATATTTAACGATTGTTTGTCTTGTCCATAGTAATAAGCTTAAAAATTGTTGTTTTTTTGTTTGTTGTTTAGTTGTTTTCTCTGCTGTTTTTTTTTTTGTTGTGTACCACCATTATTTTAATAAAATACGCGAATTTCCATAACTTAAAACGTCTTCTACATTGAAATTAAACTGGTTACATCTAAATGCATTAAAAAGAAATCTTAAACTAAACGAAATTAAACCAACACCAACAACTTCTAAAAGAAAAAAAACATAATAATCATCATCATACTCCTCCGATTTCTTGATTAATTAGAAATGGCAGTAACTTCATCATCATAATCATCCTCTTCTTCATCCTCTTGGCCTCCAGCAGCTGTTTCTTCTTCCTCCATCCTTTTTTTGAGCTTGGCAGCTTTCATCTGCCACATCTCCCTTTGCATCTGGTTCATGTGGGTAGTGTCAGCAGTGAGAATCTTATTCTCCTCCCAGGTGCCGAGAAATTTCTCATTGGCTATGCGACTCTTCCTCATCTCCAAAAATGTTCTTTTCCGCTCAACAACTCTATTCTTGTCATTGGTGTTTTGTTTTTCCATAAACAAATCAAAATTAAAACTTTTTTGACTGTTTTCGGCATCCGCTGCAGCTTGTCTAGCCTTCTCGGCTGCATTTCTACCCATAAATTTGGTTGCATTTTGAGCATTGGCATTCAAATAGGAGTTGGGATCAACCGTGAACTGTCCAGGTGGGGGACCGAGGGTAGCAGATGGTCCGGAGGAAGTAGAACCCGGTCTAGAGGGGCCAAAAAAAGGTGATTCGAAGGGGCTCCCATTATGGGTTTGGGAGTAAGGGGAAAACTCGGGGATCTCCATGTTACCGGCCAAAATCTCTGGGTCGAACTTGAGTAACACCTTCAGGATGTAGAAGCTAGTCTCGAAGTGAAAAGGTTTACCAGTCTTGTGAATCAGTCGGACCTGCACCTAAACTCAATATCCCTCTGACCCTCACCACTTTGCTTGTTTCGAGTGGCTTGGGTGATTGTAGCGACATACAACGCAACCTCAGTAGTAATTACGCCAAAGCGATCAAAGAGGCTTCCAACATTACGAGACTTGGGGTTACCTGTCTCGCGTTGAAACTTGTCATGGATATTGCCCCAGAGAGTTTTGAACTTTTGTTGTACACCCAGAACCGAATCCTGAGTAAAGTAAACGTAACAACGAGAAATGTTCTCATCTTCATAAGTTGAGAACTTATCACCCCTAGGTTTTTTTGGCGATGTGGCTTTCTTCCTTTTCTGTTGGCATTCTGGGTATTCTGAGAGTTTTCCCGAGTAATAATAGTCCCATTGGCTGATTCCTGACTCCAATTTCCATAACGGAGATCTTGGGTAATCACTCCATTTTGGGGGTTTTGATTACTAATTCCAAAACGGGGATCCATGATAAAAAATACTGAGAAAGCTAGACAAGGATGAGCAAAAAACTCTCTGAGAGATTGTCAGGAGGAGGTGTGAGTTGAAATAGTTTTGAATCAAGAGTATTTATAGAGCTAGGAAACCTGGGCCGTTGGATGCATTTAATACAGAATTATAAGAATAACCGTCGATCGAAGCTTAGATTCTCGACCTTAAGATTCTTTCTTTCGATCGAGAGTCATTCTCTCGACCGCAGAACTAACTAAGTATCCCTAGTTAATTCAGTTGGTCCAGCAAATCGCCGACGGATCTGACGGTTTACCTGCTCGTTTTTGATGTTTGCCCCTTCTATAGTGGGGCAAACAAGGCAAAACACTTGTTTTGCCTTTCCCATAGAAAGGGGCCTTATGGGTGAAGTAGCATGTAGACATCATGGTTCCGTGGTCTATCTGTTTGCAGACACTCTTGGAGTAGATTCTTGTGCAACTCTGTTTTCAATTGGTACAGTGTATAATAATAATATATGCATTAAACGATTTGTACAAGAAAAAGAAATCTAAGATAATCTGACCAATGCCTGTATTCAAGTGCATTTTTGACACGACAACTCAAAGCTAGTTATGATGAAAGAAGCTTTCTCTTCGTTTCCCTAGAGAGACTAAAAGAACTAGTGTGTAGGTAGGAGCCTAGTTAGTAATTCGGGGAGCGGCAAAAAAGCGGAGCGGCAAAAGTGCGCGCATTAATTGGCTAGATAAAAAGTTAATTCGGTCAACAATGCGGTCAATTATGCGGGATTCGGTCAAAATGCGGAAATGCGGCAATGCGCGGTTAAAGCGTTTTGCAAATTTAAATGCGGCACATTAAATTAGGCACATATATGGTCGTAGAGAAGAGACTTTCAAGAGTTCTTAGTAAATACAGTATATAAAAAAAATATATGCAAGTATAATTACAAAAAATGGTTGTTCTGGGGTAGGAGGACTTGGGTTCGACTGCTTTCTCATTCAATTTTGTAAAAACCATTTAAAACAAAGTGAATGAGTGAAATCGGCCAAATTCTAAACATGTAAATGGGCCCAATATTAAATTTAAAACGAATTAAACAAATACCTAAAAAAAAAAAAACACGATCTAATCGCCGCTTTATTCGCGCATAGTGCGTTTGGAATTCAAAATGCGTAAAACTAGTACGCGGAATAGAAAGACGGACGTTTTAGTCGCGAATAAAGCGGAGAATAATCGGCGATTTACTAACTAGGGGTAGGAGTACTTGTTTAGAAGAATATCACGACCAATGTTGTGTTTCTGCCTCAGTTCCTAGTTTCGAACCGTTATTTTGGACCTCTCCAAAAATTCGTAGCCCTCCCAGCACATGAAAACAAAAAATGTGGAAGTTACCTAATTACCCTTTACCTTTTAAATTAATAATCTGCCACCCTACTTAACTTAACCCACTAAACTTAGTTTCAGCCGCATATTCTTTCTCATTTTTCTTCTTCTCCTCCCTCACAGCAGCCGCGTCTTTCTTTTTCTTCCTTCCTTCCTTCCTTCCATTGTAATTTTCCATCCAAGGTTTTAATAGGAAGGGCGTCTACTTGAAGATGAGATTGACTAACTTGCTTAGGGTTTCTCAAAATTGGGATTCTAGGTTATTGATTTTCGTTTTTTGATTTAAAATTTCTGAAATGGTTTTTTTCGCTGTTGGGGATGTTGGAGATAATCTGCTGTTGGGGGGGTGGTGGTTCTGGTGAGTTTGCTTTGAAAGAAACTAGTCCACATTTAGATGATGAAGATGATGGTGCTGGTTCTGATTACATCGAATTCGAAGACGAGGATATCCTCGATAAGATATATGGTTTGTTTTCCCTTTTTAATTGACTCTTTTTCTTTTAAATTTCAAGTTATTATTATCTGAAACATGGATTTTCAAGCTGTTTGTATGTCTACTGATATTATGAATCACTCTATTCTATATGCAATTATATGCTTTGTCTGATAGCTTTTGATATTGTTTGGGAGTGCTGTTCTTTTTGGATAGTTTGATACTTTTGTGTTCCCCTGTGGTGGATGGCATATATTCATGGATTGCAGAAGCTGTAGTGGGTGCATTGAATGGGGGTTCTTCACAGCAGATGCAATGGTATGCAACCATAATTTTTAATATTTGCTCGTTGTTGTCATCTGCACCTAATATTACTGATTTTGCTTTTTTTTTTTTTTGTCTGTGCAGCTTTATACAACAAGCCCAGAAATTCTGACTGGATTGAAACAGGGATATCAATTGAAGCTGGTATATATAAAGAACCCACCCACTGGAAGAGACTATTTGTATTTTGTATATATGTGAACAGGTTGTGATTGTATATTTGTGAGTTTTCTCTGTTTTTTGACTGGTTTCGGCTTGATGATTTCAACACACGGATGAGCCGAACTATTCTCGGCTCATAATTTGATCAAATTTATCAGCCGAACCATCTTCAGACTTGGTTTCGGCTCATAATTTGGTCCAAATTATTAAGCCGAACCAAATTGGTAAAGTTTCGGCTCATTTGCGGGTTTTTTCGAATGAGCCGAAATTGTTTCGGCTAATAAAATTCAAGTTTATGAGCTGAAATTGGTTCGGCTCATATTTTGAAATGTAAGTTTGTGAGCCGAAACATCAGCTGAACTGTTTTTCGGAAAACTCATTTCCAACTTTTTTTTTCTTTTCTTTTTTTTTTTTTTTTGAGAAAAGTTAATTTCCTTCTAAAACTAACATTAATTCGTAATATTATTATTAATCATATTATTAACACTAATCACGAAATTAAGCACTAATCAGGTGGGGTAGATTAGCATTTTAAAAAAATATTTTTTACTAAGGGATAGCCAAATTACGCCCGGGTGTCTCTATTTTGGAAATGTGGTGAGGACTACGAATTTTTGGGGAGGTCCAAAATGACGGTTCCTAGTTTCCTACATGGCTACATCAACTCTGCCTATCAAAATGACACCACTTTAGTTCCTTGCCACCTCAACTCTGCCTATCAAAATGACACCACTTTAGTTCCTTACCACCACCAGGCTCCGGTTACCACTTCTAGGCTGTGGCCATCTAGAAAACTCTAGATCCACCTTACTTCTTTCCATTTTTTTTTGCCTTTCAAAGATAATATAAGTGTAAGTACATAAATACTCTCACCAATATTTGATGACTAAAGCATTTTATATTGTAGTAGGGGTAAATTAGGAAAGAATTTTTACAACTTCATCAACTGTAGCCTAAGGGGTCTTAGCTTTATAATAGTTAGGTAAGTAGATGCAGTCTGGGTTGGATTGGATTATCAAAATTGAATTTATAACTCGTCATCGAAATCATAGAAAGTAGAGTTGTACTACTAGTTTATTGTATACTAATTTTTTCTGACTTGTCTTATCAAGAAAAACTGACTTGATTGGAACAGTGCCATCACTTTTCAAATCACACGGCTCAATATTTCTTTTCTTCTTTTACACCTTTATTACAAGGAAATTCAAATTTTGAATTTTGGCACTGTTTCCAAATTCAAATTTTGAATTTTGGCACTGTTTCCAATCAAGTTTAACCTAAGAATGAGCCTTGAAAAGTGATGGCACTGTTCCAATTAAGTCAGTTTTTCTTGATAAGACAAGTCGGAAAAAATTAGTATACAATAAACTAGTAGTACAACTCTACTTTCTATGATTTCGATGACGAGTTACTCCAGTGAAAGAGTGCCCTGGTAACCACAACTATGCAATGCGATGGTCCGGTGATGCATTCCGAGGTTGGTCAATTGCATTTTTTGACTTTTGGTGTTGTGGGTGGTGGTCATACTGTAAGTACATTCTAGGTATGGGGAAGATTTCATGGAAAAAGAAAAAACTTCCATCATCGCATTGCATAGTTTTGATGTCAATATTATGTTTTCCTTATTACACCAATCACTATGGAAGCCGTTAAACAGGTTCACAGTTCGATCAGCGTTTACAGACATGAATATCGAATTTCAACAGTGCAAGGCTAATGCTGAGGCACACGCAAAAAGGCCCATGCATATATAAATAATGGCTAATTTAGGGACTCCCATTCTGTTAGGGAGACTCCCCTAATGAGACAAAATAGGGGTGTCCAAAAGTTTTTTCCAAACCTTTATCCAATATATTTTCATACTTTCCCTATATAATTAGTACTAATCAATCATATTAGTTAAATACTTAAATTAAATTAGTTGTTAAACTTAATTAGTGTAATCATATAGTTAGATAAAAGAAAAAAAATCAGATGGATTTTGTAAGTTCCAGAACCAATTTTCGGCTCAATGTTAACCCAGAATCCAGCCGAAAACATCATTTTCAGTTTGGATGTGTTCTTAATCCAACCGATAATTTCGAATTTGGGGAAGTTCAAAATCGTCTCGATTTATGTCTTTCAAATCCAGACGATAGTGCTGCCATTAGCTGTTCCTGCTAGATTTTTCCAGACGAAAAATGTTTGATTTTTTGAAAATCGTCTAGATTTTAATGATTTAACACTATTATCAGCTAGGTTGGTTGTGACACAATAACGGACTTTATTATCGTCTGAATTGTGTCTACCAACCTAGCCGATAACTCCACAAATCTCTTCTCAATTTCAATATCGTCTAGATTTGTAAAAATTTAACCTATTATCGGCTAGGTTGGTTGTGACACAAAGGAAATCCAGACGATAATAGTCTAAATTATACATATTGTCTGGATGTATAATACGCATATCTCCAATTACTAACTCAATGTCGTCTGGATTAATACGCATGCAATCCAGACGATAATTCATCGAAGTATAAATATCAGCTTGTTTTTCTAGGGTTTAATCCGGCCAAAAATCACACTGAACCCCATTTCTATACCATTCAATCAATCAATCCACAACCAAAAACACAATCACAGACAAAATTGAACAATGGGTTTGTTAATTAGGTATACCCGAGTCGCATCTTCGGATCTATTTCTTCTTAAATCTCGTTTTCATCCCAAGGGTAACTTAGACTTTTTATAGCATTTTGACACCCCTTACAACCCATCCTAGGA
>JAJJMA010135196.1:263-10773 GCA_023529015.1 Papaver nudicaule
TTTTTTGGATGGAGACTCCAAATGTTGTTCAGCAGTTGCTTGTGATAGCGCCCTAGCGACGTTCCTCGTATTCTTTGGTTTGCCGTCTGGAGTTGGATATGCCCTGCGAGCCCTAGGCTTAGAAATCGCTTTCAAATTCGGTATAGTGTTATGTTGTGTTCTCTCCCTTGACGGTTTATTACCTGCTGTTTGACTGACTTCATGTTGATTAGCTTTTGGTTCCTCCACTACTTGCGAGTCTTCCAGTATTATCTCCGTCGAAGACATGAGTTGCGTCCCAGAAACTCCACCGTTCACTGCCGTTACAACTTTGGCTGACGACTCTTCAGGCGTTTTAACATGGGATGATTGCTTCTCATTCCTGCTGATCTGTACCAGCATATGCAGCGTAACATTCAGGATTCTAAAATAACAAAAACTAATTTACGTAAAAATCATGTTCCATAGCAACTTACATCCATAGAGACATGCCTCACTGGACAAGCAATGGTTTTTCCAAGAGCATCCTCTAAATTTTCAATACTTCCATTTCGCACCGGTAAAACGTAAGTAGGCATTAAAACTTCTTCAATGACGACATTGTGGCAAGGAACTTCGTCACCGTTGGCACGTAATGTAGTTTTTCCCATTGTTCTAAATGCTCTACCTCTAGCAACGAGGATTGCCCCAGTACCCGACTCTCCTGAATGGACATTGCATTTTATACCCTGCAGAAATGTACGCCATATGAACATCAACAGTAATATACTCAAGTGACTGTATATATAGAAATAAAAACTTACCCCTATATATTTCGCGGATTGAGATTCACTAGTCTGAGAACCCGATTTTTGATATTGTACCATTGCTTTCTCCTTGTTTTTCTTTAACTCCATTCCCTGAGAAACCAACAGTTGATCCTGTGCCTTTGTTGTCTCTTTGTGCTGCCCAGACTGAGACTCCTTTCTCCCAGAACCCAACTGTTGATCCCGTGGCTCTGGTTTGTCCTTGTGTTTCATTGATTGAGACTCCGTTGTCTGAGAACCCGGTCGTTGTTCATGTGCCTTCACTAACTCATTGTGCTTCCCAGATTGAGACTCCTTTCTCCCAGAACCCAACTGTTGATCCTGTGCCTCTGGTTTGTCCTTGTTTTTCCTTGGTTGAGACTCCGTTATCTGAGAACCCGGCCGTTGTTCATGTGCCTTCACCATCTCCCAGTGCTGCCCATATTGAGACTCCTTTCTCTTCATGTTTTGCTCAGGTTGAGATTTCTTTCTCTTCTTCTCAGATCTTGATTTAGTTGTCTGCATCAATACAGTAATACATAGTATGTAATATTCTTGCAAGATATACTCCCGAACCTAACTGGAATCCATTGGTCATGTGAAGACAGATAACAAAAGAAATCCACGACAAACAAGCCATACAGTAATACATAGTATGTAATATTCTTGCAAGATATATTCCCGAACCTAACTGGAATCCATTGGTCATGTGAAGACAGATAAAAAATAGAAATCCACGACAAACAAGGCAAGCAACTAACATTAGTTCTGATGATTATTTGAGCTTTTGGCCAGTCGATGAAAGCGCCCTTCGCTTCTCCCAGATTATCACAACCGTTATCGGGTATGGGTAAACTGAGTTCATCATCTAACACTTCATTAACCTGCACTAAATAGCAATTAATCTTCTGCGCCATTCCCCCACCATCCTGAACAGTTTGCTCAGTTTCCTGTGTGAGGAAAGCCTCACCTCTAGCAACAATTCTTGTATTTCCTTCAGAATATAGGTTGCACGGCGTACCCTGCAGGTATGCATGGCATATGAACAACATAATAGAAAATACCAAAACAATATAGATTTTAAAGGATTGGAAAAGAAACATGTATTAACTGCTCCTATTAGCTTGTTTCTAGGTTCCGCCGTATATGGAGTAGGCAATTGAGACGCTGAGGACTTAGCGAAATTTCCCTGCTTTGGTCCAGCAGATTCTGAGCTTCCTCCTTTTTTCTTTTCGTGTGTACGTTTCAAACTCTCGTTGAAAGATTTCCCAGCTGCCACTGTCTTGTCAGGAAGTGGATTTGAAACCTCCCCAGTATTAGATCCTCCGGGAGGATTGCTCTCTACAGAAATTCCTTCGGAAGAGTTCAGGACACATAGAGTCGTATCCTGAAGTGTCGAAGTTGAACATTGATGACGAACATTAGATACTGTGCGCCAATCTAATAAAAAAGTAAATCCAGTCTCATAAAAACACTGTCTAGTCAATGAAGATACTCTTACCTTTGTTCTAGAATCTTTCAGTAAATTAGACAAAGACTCGGGTAAGGCAATTCCTTGGGAAAGAAACGCTTCTGCTGCCTCCTGCATCACTGTTTTCATCACCACTACTTCTTGATCCTTCTCTTTCAGCTGCAGCTTCAGTTGATCCTTCTCTTTCGAGGATTTCCTTGGTCGCTTGGAATCCCCCCAGTATCTCCCTTTAGTGACTCCGGAGCCAATCCCTCTGACACGCGTGCCTTTTTCTTCGCCCAAAGCAATTGTCAGGATATCCTTTCTCGGACCAACCTTTTCAACTCCCTCTTCGACATTCTTTTGCGCCGCAGACTATGCACAGTGCCGAGTGTTAAAAAAAAAGTGTAAACATCGCGCGTATACTTTAGTGAAAAACACGAGCAGTTGGAAGTTTTGTTTTACTTACAATTTTGGCCGCTACCTCCTCGAGTTCAAAGTCATCTTTTGGGATTTTTCCACCTACCTCGCGCGCCTTTATCCACATATAATGGCGATCGGGATGTGTATCGCTGGTAATAACTTCGTCTTTGATCTAGTACTTGAAAGAAACGTAAGGGTGTACCCGAAAACACGGATAATGATACCGACAGTAAAACATACATTATTTTCCAAAGCTTCTTTTTTTGTGTCAACAGTAGAATACAGTGTATAGTATGAGTATTATGATATGAAAGAGGCAGGTTGCATGCATATATGAGACACAACTAGCATGGAAAATGAAACCGAAAATAAATTGACCAGTGTCTGACATGCCCGGTTTTGTGGTGTAAATCTAGACAGTGGACTTACCAATTTTTCTCTCAGGTAAATGTATCCTCCTCGTCCTAACCGGTGTGGAAACTTGGAGTGCGACTTGGACTTTTTTGCCTTCTCAGATTTAGGCTTGCAGTGCAGATAAAAGACCTCATCAGTATATTAGACTAGAAAAATAACACAATATAAAACGACGATAAAAATACAGCAATGTGTAGTTATCTAACCTTGAATTCCTCGGACAGTCGATATTCCACGAACTTGGCCCATGATTCTTTGTCCACTATTTCTTTGTATTTTTTGGGAACTCTTTTCGCCAGGTTCTCCAACGGCTCCGTATCCCTAAAGGGAACTATATATTTATCAGCCAACTTCCTTCTGAAATCCCGGAGTCGCTCACCGAGATGAGTCATCGTTCTTCCCTTTCTGGAGTCGTCGACGTCATAGTATTTCTAAGGTTTCATTTAATGACATGTTAGTAACATTTAGACAACAGAAATGATGAATAAAGATGTCAAACATTTGTGGTAGAAAGGAGTAGATGCTTGCCTTTATTTTATCCCACATTTCATCTTTTGTCTCCTTTTTCACTTTCTTCCACTCTAACTCACGAAGTCCAACATGTCTCCTGACTACGTCGCCTAGGAAACTGCTGTATTCTGGTCTATAACCACCTATGGTTCTTTGATGCTCATCAAAGCTTAACTGATGTGGCTCCTCATCACTATATAGATCAAAACTTTGATGCAGCTTAAACAATCTGGTCATTCCCCTAGATCTCTTTTTTGCAGGCTTTACTTCTTCAAGATCCTCTAGAGTTTCAAAAGTTTCGAATTCTTCTATCACGAGTTCCTCTTCAGTAGGCGTATCCTCTCCTTCAGATTCTGTGGTTTCATCACTATCATTTCTTTGTTTTGCTTCACTAGGTGACTCAGACTCACTTTCAGCATCCCCTTCGTGACCATGCGACTTTGACGCATCACTCTCGTATTCTGCCATAACCTAAACTGTGTACGTACAACGAAGGAATGAATACGAGCTTATATTCATTAACTTCTAACAGAGAGTTCACAAAACAATACATGTGTTGAACTACTTCAAATAGTATATGCTATTTATCTTTCAATTTCTTTTGTGCAATGAATTAAAATGCTGGCTTAGGTGAATATCTAGAATAGTATTGGTAGGTATGTCGAGAAGTAAGCCATGGTAACAACGAAATGGATAATTCAACCAAATAGTAACTAAACCTAACAGCGAAAGCACCACATGTACAACACAGGTAGGCTTATATTGGAAAAACATTAGCTAAACCTAACAGCAAAAGCAACATGTTCCTATTTTCCATTCTAAGAAACACACTAAAAGAACACAAAAACAAACTGTTCACGATGCATGTACCTCAAGGCTAAAACGAACACACCTAAATGGCATTATGAAAAAAAAAATATAACAAAGTAAACCCAGGTTGAAAACAACCCATGATTAAACTAGTAAAACAACCCTTGAAAACTAACATCTGTTCTAATTTCTACGGTATCCATAAAACAAAGATACTCAGTACTTCATCAAAACATATATAAAACCCATTGAATCATTGATGCATATATGTTAACCCAAGAACAACACGGATTGAAGACAGCCTATGATTATCAGTTACTTGTCAAAACAAAAAAGAAAGAAAAATAAAACAGATTCATCTTCAAAAAATATTAAAATCAACATGATATGAAACATGACTTGAATTGAATCGAGAATGGTTTAAAGAGATAATACCAGTGTAAGAACCAGCCGGAGAAAGAGATGAATCGCAGTGAAGAAGATGAGTTAGTAGTAGACTTATGGTTTTAAGGAAACAATAAATCTGCCCCTCCAGAAAAAATAAAAAGATAAATGTAGTTCTAATAACCGAATGGAGGAGAAAATAAAATTTAACTTCAAATTGGAGCCAAAATAACAGGAGGGAATAATCCCGCTCTGAGAATTTTCGTCTGATTTTCATCCCGCCAAAAAAGTTTTTGGTGGAAATTTTGGGGGGTTTGATCTTCAAAATTGTTAAGAGAAAAATTCTAGATTTCGTGTAACTAACATGGTAAGTTTCCAGAAAATTTTAGACTCTCTGGAAGCATATTGGTTGGTATCTTCATTAAATCTCGGAAATTAGTTTCCGAAATACGGAAATATATTTTTAGCAAGAAATTAGGAGTAAGGACTAAGGAGGATCATAGGAATTTTGAATTTTTGGTTCGTAACTGCAAGACATGTGAAATGGACACATCGTCAAGGCCCAATAGTCATGAAGGCGAATGCCAATGTGACATACATGCTGGGCCGAAAATCAGAAAACATACAAGCCCAAGTAGTTGCCAATGATCCTTAACTAACAACGGTTATATTCCCAACCGGCGGCGTCATATGCGTACCAAGCTTTGGAATAGCAAGGGATTTGAAGTCTAACACACGTTTCGGTCCATTTCTTCTCAACTGTTGTGACGTTCCAATGATCCTTAATTAAATGGCAAATGCGTATTCCCAACCGGCAGCCTCACATGTTTGCCAAATCTATATAGGACTTCCACCATCACCAGCATTGGGTTCTACGTTTCAGCATAATCACTGCCCCAGAGATTGACCCAAACAGTGAAGTCCATAAACATACTTTCCAAATGGTCGGGTCTTGCAACGGATTGGTCTGTCTATATGTTTTGCACGACCAAGTACGAGATCCAATTTATATCATAAACCCCTCTACTGGTCAGCAACTTATTCTTCCACAAATAGAGAGACATTCTAACTATTTTCCGGGTCAGAATGTTAAGATTAGAACTGTGCCATAATGAATGCATTTTGGTGATAAAGCAAGTATTAACTATTGATACTTATTAGTCGGTATTAAGCCACATTGGATTCCATTGGCTTAACTCGGGTCTAAGAGTTTGCAAAAGAAAGTAATACAGACCATATATTGTCTAAAACATGTACTACCGGAAAAAAAAATCATCTAAAAGACAATTTCTTTAGCTCTTTGCATAGTGTCTCCATATATGAGTAAATGCCTTGAGTGACTCCGGAGTCGATCCCTCTGACACGGCAATCTTTTTCTTTGCCTGACACAAAGGTCTTGTCTGGGACCAACCTTTTCAACTCCCTCCTAGGTCGCACGCGACGCGTCTCACCCTATGCACAATTTCAAGGTAAAACATGTGTTATATTCCGACTTTAATATCACGCATTTATTTTAAACCAAAAACATGAGCAGTGAGAAGTTTCGCTTCCACTACTTCCTTGAGTTCGATTTAAGGATGAAAAACACACGCAAGGATGAAAACACAGCAATGTAGTTATCTAACCTTGAATTCATCTGACAGTCGATATTCCACAAACTTGGCCCATGATTCTCTGTCCACTATGGTTTTGTATTTTTTGGGAACTGTTCGTGTCAGGTTCTTCTTATGCAGATTGGGAACTATATACTTGTCGGCTAATTCCCTTCTGAAATCTCGCAGCTTTCCGGCGAGATGCTTCATCGCTTCTTCCCTTCTGGACTCATCGATGTCATAACACTTCTACGGTAATATTAAAAATGGCATGTGAGATATAAGTACAAAACATACATGATGAATAAAGATGGCAAGAAAGATAAATTTGGTTGTATGAATCAGTAGTTGCTTGCCTGTATCTTGTCCCACATGCTATCCTTTGCCTCCTGGGGAACATGCTTCCAGTAAAATTGTACTCGAACTCCAACTTCTCTCCTGACCAGGTTGCCCAGGAACCTACTGAATTCTGGTCTACAACCACTTGAGGTTCTTTTAATCTCATAGCAGCTTAGTACATGTTTCTCATTGTCATCCGAGTGTTCTTCGTGCTCAACAAGCATATAGTCGAAAAAGTCCTCCGAGTGTTCTTCGTCCTCGACAAGCACAGCGTCGGAAAAGTCCTCTTCTGCCATAACCTAAACTGTGCACGTACAACAAAGGGTTAAAATATGAGCTTATGTTTGATTAAGTTTTAACCGAGCAATCACAGCAAAACAATATATTTGCTGAAATTCTTGCAACAATTAATTAAAAAACAAATTTTGGATGTAACAGGTTTATATGAAAATGAAATATGAATAGCATGTCTGAAACCTATATAGTATATACTAGCATCACTTGTATTCATTCGGGAACGTGTAGAAGAACTAATACCATACGCGCCCTAGCTAATTAGCATTGGTCCTGCCTTTCTAGATACTCAGTACTTCATCAGAACATATGTAAAAGACCATGATTCATACAACTTAACCCTAGAGCAGCATTTTGACACAACAACCCGGATTGAAAAACAGCATATGATTATCAGTTACTTGTCAAGAAAAAGAAAAAACAAACTGATTTTTTCCTTCAAACTAATATTAAAACCAACATGTATATATACTGCAACATGATACTATAAAACATGACTTGTACTGAATCGAGAAAGGGTTAAAGAGATAATAATACCGGCCAGAGAAAAGTGATGAATCCCTGTGAAGATGAGTTGAGAGCAGATTTGTTGTTTCCGAAAAGATAAATCGGGTTTTAAAGTAAAACATAACTTTAAAATGGAGCCAAAACACCAGGCGGGAATCATCCCGCTCTGAGAATTTTCGTTTGATTTTCATACCGCCAAAAAATTTGGCTGAAATTATGTGGGGTTGCCTTTTTTATCTTAAGAATTGTAACGAGAAAGTTTCTAGATTTCGTGTAACCAACATGGTTAGTTTCCCTGGTTTTTAGATTTACAGCCAATAATAAATCAGAGAGATTATTGGGTGGTTATCTCCATTAAATTTGGGGAATTATTTTCCCAAAATATCGATATATAATTCCCTATATTCAACAATTTTCACCGGATATTTTCACCGGATATTGGCAAGTAATTAGGAGGATCCATTGGAATTTTGAATTTATTGTTTGTAGCTAGGAGCAAGATAAAAAGGTAGGTCGCTATTTTTGGATTAATCTGAATAAGGGTGAAAAAGCATTTCTGAATACTGAACTTTGAGCCATACTGGATACCGTAGTTTCCAAAAGCAATACAAATAAACTATATCGTCTAAAACACATGCTACCAGAAAGAAAAAAATTGTCTAAAACATTATTTTTTTAGCTTTTTCCGTGCATTCTCCAAATCTGGCTGATCATTTGGTGATAGCATCTTAGCAAAGTTCCTTGTATTCTTCGGTATCCCATATGGAGTTGCGTATACCCTGCGCCCGCTATTGATAACTTTCACATTCTGTAGTTCCTCTGGTACTATCTTCCCTTCAAGAGTAGCATCTTTTGTTTGCTTCTCAGTAATTTGTTTTGCGTGACTGTTGTCATAGACTTCTGTTTCCTCCACATCCTGTGAATTCATTGGACATGATAAGACAGTGATCAACTCATTTATCCAACAATGTAACAAGTAAATAAGATAATGCACACTGCAGAATTAACTCATAACCAAACTGACAATCCGTGATCTTCACTATCATACATGACTCATACTGTTGATAGCATATTGTTTCTAAATATCCTCTTTACAAATACAAAAACAGTAAATTATGTAAAAACATACTCACCAAATAATAAATCTCATCTGCTGGCCAAGCAATCATTCTTCCATGAGCCTGCTCTAATCTTTCACGACCTCCAGTTCGTATGGGTAAACAGTAGTTTGGAAATAATACTTCTTCAATCAGAACTTGGCGGCAGATAACCTTTTGACCTGATCCATATAAGGTCTGCATTGTCTTAAACGGGAAAGCTGTTCCCCTAGCCAGGACTTTTGCCCTAGATTCTTCCCATAAGTTGCATTTTACACCCTACAGAAATAGATGGCACACGACAATCGCATAAAGAGAAACCTCTTAAATAATATATATTTGGTTGACTTAAAAAAAAAACACGCATACGATCCGTTTCTTGGTACTGTTGTTCTTGTACCTTCACTATCTTGTGTTTCCCAGATCGAGTCTCCTTTCTCTGAGATCCCTTTTCGAAGGATGGATCCTGTGCTTTTGGTTTCTTTTGTTTTTTCCCAGAAGTTGGCCGAGGTACCTGCAGCAATAGAGTAATACGTATTATTTAACCATGTATCTTTTTTTTCAGTTAATAAAGAGAACAAGCCAGGCAACCAACCTCTGAATTGAAAGTGATTAGAAATTTGGGCCATAAAATGAAACAGCCACTAACTAATATCTTGACCTCATCATCGGGTATGGGTAATTTGCAATCTCTCTGTAGTACTTCCTTAACCCGTACTTTGTAGCAACTTATTTTCCTCACGCGGTGACCACAACGTACAATATGCTCGTGAACCTGTGAGACGAAGGCCATACCTCTAGCAACAATTTCATTTTCATAAGACAAAAGGTCGCAACTTCTACCCTGCATAGATACATGGCACATGAAAATCAGAAGAGAACTACAAAACAATATACATTACATTAAAAAGACTGCAAAAGAGGACATATATTAACTCTTTCTAGTGATTCACGGCTCTGGTCTGGTCCAGCAGATTCACGGCTTCTTCGTGTTTTCATTTTTTGTATATGTTTCCCAGTCTTTTTGGAAGGCTTCCCGTCTGCTACTGTCTTCTCAGCATATGGATTTGAATGCTCCCCGGTATTAGATTGATCAGAAACATTGCTCAGTCGTTGATTTTCTTGTGAAGAGGACGGGAGACTTTCAGTATTATCCTGAAGTGTTGAAGTTGAACATTGTTGCCAAACATTAGATACTGTGCACAAATCTAATAAAAAAGTAAATCCAGTCTCTTAAACACTGTCTAGTCAGTGAAGATACTCTTACCTTTGTTACAGAATTTTCCAGTATATTAGCCAAAGCCTCGGGTAGTTCTATTCCTTGAGCAAGAAGTGCTGCTGCTGCTTCCTGCATCACTGTTTTCATTTGCCCCACTTCTTGATCCTTCGATTTCAGCTGCAGCTGCAGCTTCAGTTTATTGGTGCTATCTTTCAAGGATTTCCTTGGTCGCTTGGAGTCCCTCCAGTAATTTCCTTGAGTGACTCCGGAGCCGAGCCCTCTGACACGCCCACCATGTTCATTGCCCAAAACAATTGTCAGGGGATCCTCTCTCGGACCAACCTTTGCAACTCCCTCTCGAATATTCTTATGCAACTCGGCCTGTGCACAATATTGAGTCAAAATGTGTGTTATACTCTGACTTAAATATCGCGTGTTTACTTTAGTGAAAAACATGAGCAGTTGGAAGTTTCGTTTTACTTACAATTCTATCCGCTACCTCCTTCAGCTCTTTCTCCTTTTCAGGGATTTTTCCACCTACCTCGCGCGCCTTTGTCCACATAATATGGCGATCGGGAAGTACATTGTTGGAAATCACTTTGTCTTTGATCTAGTACTTGAAACAAACGTAAGGGTGTACCGAATACACGGATAATGATACCCGAAAGTAAAACATACATTATTTTCCAAAGCTTCTTATTTATGGC
>JAJJMA010135200.1:0-11177 GCA_023529015.1 Papaver nudicaule
CTAGCATTGCGGATCTCATGAAGACCCAACAAGATCTAGCCCTGAGCCAAAACAATATGGTGAAAACCCAGATGGAGTTGCTAACTTGCTTGAGGACTCTTTCGGAAAAGCTGACGCCTCCAACAAATCTGGGGCCAACACGTGTGGAAACCCCTGTAAACGTCAACAGGGTGGGACCTTCTCAAGTTCACGTCATCCCAGATGACCAAGACGTCCATGTCCACACCACACGTGGATCAAACACGGGTTTTCAACACAATTTTGTCACTCGTGAAGATTTGCAGAATCTTTTGCAGGCTCGGAGCATGGAGAATTCAGATTTGTTTCATCGTCATCAACCTCCATATCCAATTGAAGTTCAATGTGAATCTCTTCCTGAAGGGTATGTCACGCTTTCATTCTCGATGTATAATGGTATTGGGAATGCCCGAGAACATATCTCTCGCTTCCTAGAATCATTGGGAATACATGAAAGAAATCAAATTGTATGTCTCAAAGAATTCTCGAAATCTCTAACGGGAAAGGCATACACTTGGTATAATAATCTAGCTCCTAATAGCATTCTCAGCTGGAGCCAGATGGTTAATGCTTTCCTCAAGAAATACTTCTTCGTGTCTGAGCAACTCACTCTCTCCGATTTGGGAAGACTCTATCAGCGAAACAATGAACATCCAGATGATTACGTGACGAGGTTTAGAACTCGTTCAGTGGATTGCAATGATCCAAATGTGACAGAGGTGCAGTTGGTGGAGCTTTGCATCAATGGAATGATACCAGTATATCGCGCCTTGTTGGAGAATCTGGACATTGACAATTTCACCAAGCTCCACAAGTTCGCCAAACGATCCGCCACTACTGCACCTGCGCTACTAGAAAGGCCCAAGCCTTTAAAAGCTGAAGAAAGTCGTGGTGAGACGCGTGCCAGCAAGCGACTCGTCAACAAGCAATATAGCTCTCTTCACTCAGTTCATGCTGTCACTGAAGGTATTAAGAGGAAGGCACCTACTCCTGAAGCCCCACAACTGAAACGTGCGGCCCCAACCCAGTCTCAAGCTCCTACACGAGTCCTAGCTGATAATCCTCCACCGAAAGCACCACGGCAACCAAGGGAATTTCCTAAGGTCCCTGATTTTCCTTGCACCATGGATGAAGTGATAGAGCTCCTGGAATCATGGATTCAAGATGGTGCTGTCAAGTTACCTCCTGTACGGAGAGAGCCTACATCACAAGAAATGACTGATCCCAAGTATTGCCACTTTCATAGATTCATCAATCATCCCACCAGCGAGTGTCATCGACTCAAACAAATCTTCAACGAAAAGATCGAGTCAGGAGAGTTGAACTTGGGGACTGAGGGTGTGCATAAAAATCCACTCCCTCAGCATCAACCTCAACGTCAACACCAACCCCAACGTCAGCATCATCCCAACATTCGCAATTTCACTATCTCCGGAGAATCTGTCAAGCAAACTGCTAATTATTTGATGGAGAATTTATGCGAGCTCTTGCATTTTTCTAGAAGTCAGCGAAGCAACATTTTCGCTGCCCTCAGCTGGATTGCTAGCGGAAAAGAACTACCTATACCTGCAAAGGTTCAGCCAAAGCCTGGCGAAATTACACCAGAGATGATGGCAGGAGGGGAACGTGTTCCAATACCAATTATCTCTGCTCGTCTCGAAGGTACGAATTTTAAGAAAGTTCAAATTGATGCTGGTGTTATGGTCAATCTTATTCCAATCAAAACACTCCAAGCAATTGGGATTTCTCGACGGGATGTCATCTATTATCCCACAGTGACAAAAGATTCAAAAGGAAAGCTCCAAGACATATATGGTCATGTTACTTTGGATCTGAAGGTGGACTCTGCTCGCACCAAAACCAAGTTTCACGTAATCAAAGAGGATGAGGATCACGATATGATTCTGGGACGCCCTTGGCTCCATGGGAAGAGATTTGTGCCTATAATCGCACCAGTAATCATCAAAGGCCAAGAGTTCATGTTTGACCAAGAAAGCTGCAGCGTGGGAAAGCTGGAGTACCGCGTAGGGTCTGAAACTCTGGTGATATTCAAAGAGGTATGTGAAAGTGATTTGAAATACTTTATTCAGAATTATTTAGTTCATGGAAATCCTATCCAATGTGTCCCTACACAAGGATTGGATAATTCTCCGACTTGGGGACTTGATTGCATCAAGTCTATCAAGCCCTCTGAGGCACCTCAAGAGGAAATCAAGGCCACTTCCAATAAGTGGGTTCGGGCAAAGCAACGGTCTTATAGGCGAAAGACACCTGAGATGTCATGGGTTCCTAAGGCTGTTTTTCAAGAAGGAGATAAGGTTATGCGACGCACTAACCGAAAAGTAACTTCTATCCCGGGGTCCACAGCAAATTGGGAGGGACCTTATGTTATATCTCGAGTCATGCCTGATGCACGATACATGATAAGTGCAATACATGAGAGGCTCTCAAATATGGTGGTCAATGGCAAATGGCTCAAGAAAATATGAAGATTCACTAGAGTTTATTTATTTCCTGTAATTTCAATTCCTCCAAAATAAAAGTGCAAGCAATCTCTTGCCTTTTAACAAGTCAATTCAAAAGAAAAAAAAGAATTCAAATTCAAAACCTATGAGTTCAAAATAATCAATTCCTACAAACCCTTTGTTCATAAAACCAAATAAAAGCAAAATAAATCCTTTTGCTCCTGAAAACTTTCAGAAACAACCATCTAATGAAGATTTCGCTCCTTCATCAACTGCTTTCTTCAATAGAGCTATGTCAGCAGCTTTCTTCTCCGCCTTTTCGGTTAACTTACGAAGTTCCTCGGTCATAACGGCATGATTCCTCTCTTCTTGCTTCACCAAATCCTGGGTGAATTTGCCAACAGCAGCACGCCTTGTTCGGATGAACTGGATTCTCGCTTGAAGCCACAACAAATTGGGTTTGAAGTTTTTGAATGAAGCAATCAACTCTTCTGCTTCATCTAACGCCTCGTCTGTCGTGTCTGTTAGAGGGGTGGTATACATCTTCGAGATCAAACCCATGAGATCAGCCGCAACACCTGCAAGTGTATGCAAGTGGTCACGCCTTCCCGCAGTAATAAGGTGACCATAAAGATCCCATATCTTTTTATACAGTGGGACGTGTTCCTCAGGGACATTAAATCCTTCCACTAGTATATGACCAGCGAGAATTATTTCATGGGGAGGATCATATGTCGAACCAGCATGAGGAAACTCGAGAAGAGCCCACTTAGTGGGAGCATCTACACCAGTGATGTCGATATCCTCAGAGACTTGCGTTTCTCTGACAACAAGCTGAAAGAAGAGTTCAAAGCAAACAGAAGCTTAATAATATGTTTCAAGCTATATAATAAAAGCTTAACATAAAGAGGATAATCAAATTTACCTCGGTATTGGGAGGATTTTCGTCAGCGACGTTGTCAAAGTCCTTATTAAGGTTGTGACCCGCACTTAACCTTTCACCAGCAAAGTAGCTGTCATTCGTTGCTTCTTTATCTCCAGAAGGCTGCAAGAGCAAACGAGATAAGAATAAAATACTAAATATTTTATTTCGGATTGAAGAAGTTAACAAAAAGTAACCTGTGTCACAGAAGACTTAGGGTCTGTGGAGCCTCCACTTTTATTCTGCTCAGTAATCTTGTCAGCGGAATTGGGCGGTGTATTCGGAGTCGATTCTTCAAGCATTGGGTTCCGCTCTAAAGGAACAAATGAAAACTTCTCGACTCCTGTAGCAGGTCCATCCTACATCAAATAAAGAAGAAAAGTCATTAAAAGAAGATATATCAAAGGATTCACGACGTTATCTTGAAGATATAATTTTCTGACATCTGAATTCTTACGAAGAACGGCGAAAAACTCAAAATCTGTACAAATCAGTAAGAGATATGAAGAAACTTTCTTCACGGGAGTTGTTCGTATGGATGTTTTCTATCACGTGCTAAAAGGGCTTAATTTTTGGAGCAACCTACTGGCCGGAATGATTTTTCTTCTGAACAGCGTACAGACTGCGACATTCCTGGACGTGGCGTCACTTTGTGACACATAAAATAACGAGCAAAAATGCATGAAATTCAGATTTTCTTTTCCAAGGTGAAAGCTACTGAAGTCCTTTTTCTAAATTGGGGTCAATCATCGAAATCCAACATTGGATGAAGATTCTACGGTCATTCTCGTGACGTGACTCAAAACAGGAAAATCTGACGGGAATTTTTACTTTCACACTAAAGTAAAGATACAAGCAATGGAGTGAAGTCTTACCTTCGCCCAATCTTGTGTGCTAAGATTGGGGACTTGTTTATCATTCAAGAGGTTCATCATAGAGCTGTCCTTCCCTTGGAAGAGCGATAATTCTCCCGAAAGATGACTACCGAAAGACAAAGACATTTGTGTTGCGGAACTGGCGAGCTTTGAGTTAGGCGACGAACGTTGCTGCACAAAATATGGTGATAAAGCATCAAAATCATCATACATAAAGCTTATACAAGCATTTAAAAGTTCGAGGTAATTACCAAATCATTCATTCTCCTATTTTACGCTTAAGAGTGATATATTTGAGCAAGGGAAACGTTTCCAAGTCTTCTTTGGAGGGAACTGCCCGTACTTCTTTTGGGGAAGCCACGAAATCCCTATACAATTGTACCTGGTCATCCCAAAACCGCATACCTGCTTCAGTGACGGATGGCACTCTTTCTCCCGAAAGAAAAGATACTGGGCTAAGCAATCTAGTCTGATATCCTTGCATATTCTTTGGAGGAGGACCTCGCTGCGATGGGACATCCTGATCGAAACCCATTTGACGAGCTCCCCTGTCAACATTATATGCTCTGGTCACGTATGCTCCTGATTCACTAATACCAATGATGTGGCCGCTGCAACAACTTATCATAAAAACCTGCTCTACATCCGTAAGGAAGTCTTCTACAGAAAGAATCTTTGCTGGAATGTTATTTGGAGCAGCACCAAATGAGCGAAGCTGAGCTACACCGGCGGGGATCGAGGTCCATGGACGAAAGACCACTGCTGCCTCGTCATCCATGAATACAAGAAAGTCCTTTGAGATAGGCTTGTTCATCCAGCGAACAATCCGAGCCTGGTCTGACAAATATTTGTCTTTGGAAGACCCTTTTGGAGCATAGCCAGGGTAGTGCTCATACAACCAAGATTGCACGAAATTTGATGATACGAATGTCTCAATCTTCGCAGCACCATTCGACAATGTCATATTTGCTAACAAAGTGGAAAGATGGGTATACAAAGTACCAAGGAATAAAGAGCCAATGGGAACAGGAGTACCTTGAGCCAATGTTATGGCGTACGGAATAAGTGTAGCCTTCAACTTCTTGTATTCATAAAGATCTTCAAAGACGTCCTTTGATAACCAGAGCAGGAGAAATGCAGCAATGGACAACACTGAGGCACCGATATTACTGGATTTTGTCCAGTGCATCATCCACGAAGCATATGCATCGCCGTGCTTGTTCAGGGTTTCAACAATGATGATTAACTGGGCCTGCAAGTTCCTTCCATCTGCATCTAAGCTAACTCTGAGCTCTCCATAAATTGGGAGTCTTAGTAATGCTGCTACGTCTTCCAGAGTAATTACAAGCTCTCCCCATGCGAGTATAAAAGAGTTTGTACTACTACACCAACGGGTCATAAAAGCAACTAAAGCACATTTATCTCTAATTACGAAGGAACTATCTGAACTCTTTACAGCATGAAAGATTCCAGCCTTCTCAAAGATGTCCTTGATACCTGGAGTGTCAAGTGTATTCTGAAGATACATGGACCAGGAGTTGATTTGTTTCTGCATAGAACGAAAAACGATACTGGAAGCACTAAAGTCACCCCTCTGCATGCGAAAACGAGCTACACGTGATGGAGTAATAGCCATTGGAGCATTAAGATTGCTTGGGAGAATTCTAGCTTGGTCCTGGGAAACTGCAGCTCGAGCTAAATTCGCCAGGCGAATTTCAAATTCATCATTGACATGAGGGATCTCTTTCACAGCTGTAGTGGATGTAACTTCATCAATGGCACGAGAAGAACTATGGGATTCAGTATCAGTCATCATGATCTTCCAGTCTACAAAATACTGTGTTTATGAAAAGGGGAAGAACAAGCCAAGGAGGGAGACAATATTCACGCAAAAAAAAAAGGAGCTGCATGATATATAAATATATATACATCACGCACGGTTTTGGGGAGTCCTAACCTAATTAAGATTCTCTGGGCGCTGCTTGAATGGGGTTGGTCTTTAGGCCCTGTTTGGATTCCATGTTCGTGGACAAGGCTTCTATGCGGAGGCGGCTGGTCCATCAACTCTATGCTCACCCTGGAACACTCACGGTTCCATGTTGCGCAGGGGACTTAATGTTGATGGTGGTTTTTGGCGAGGAGGTCACAGGAGTAATTTTGCATCAATTTCTGACGTCCTGGATTAGCTCGAGACAAGGTATGAATTTATTTTACGTTAGGGATAAGATATTTTGGTTGCCGTTAGCCATGCTTTGATATCTCACGACTCTAGCCTAGTAGCATGGTCTATATCCCTAGCCTATACGTAAAAAAATACCTAAGCATGTGCATTAGCCTAGCTCATGCTCGAGCCAAACCTAGGCAATTCACGTCACCAACACTTGGAGACACACGGCCATCCCTTGGCCAAGCTTGGATGCCTCACGCCATCATTCCTTGGCCTATAGCCCAGAGCTTAACCCCGCCATTAGCTCACGCCATCATTCCTTGGCCTATAGCCCAGAGCTTAGTCCCGCCAACACTTTGGCCATCTTCCTCTTGGCCTATAGCCCAGAGCTTAGTCCCGCCAACACCTTGGCCATCTTCCTCTTGGCCTATAGCCCAGAGCTTAGTCCCGCCAACAGCTTGGCCTTCATTCTCTTGGCCTATAGCCCAGAGCTTAACCCCGCCATTAGCTTGGCTATCTATCCTCTTGGCCTATAGCCCTGCGCTTATCCCCACGGCCACTAGCTTGGCCTCTTCCTTGTCCTCACGGCCCCGCCTATGCCCAATCTCTATTCACGACAATTACTTATCCTTATGCTCACGCCCCTTCTCCTTGGAGGCCCACGGCCAATCTCTGCCCTAGCCTTGGATGCCCATGCTTCTAGCTTGCCCTAATCTTGGATATCCATGTCTTTGGCGTGCCTTGGCACTTGGGTGCCCACGCCACCTCCTTGGCCTGATTATGGGTACCCACCCTATTGCTCTGGCCTAATCTTGGAGCTCCATGACTACGCCTTGGCTAAATCTTGGAGGCCCAAAGTCAGGGCGCGGCTAAACCTTGGGGGCCTTACGGTTTTCCCCTGCTTGTGCTCATGGAGAGCCACGACATTTTCTTCTCTCACGGGCTCTAGTTGCCCCTTGGGACTAGAATATATTCTTCTCTAGCCTCCCCTCTATTTATGGGTCCCGCTGATCCAAGTCCTAGAGGATTATGGATTTTATTTAGTCCATAATACTCTAGTTTCCTAATCAAGAAAATCTGACAGCTCACGTATTTCCTCATGGCGTGATTTTTACAGCCCAATCCGTGAGGAATTAGGGGGTGCTTCCTTCACGAGATATTTTTCTCTGTGAGTTCCCTATAACATACTAAAAATTCAGAATTTTATCTAATATAGTCCGGCCTGGGCGATTTTATTAAAATTTTTGTTAAAGGGAGAGCAAAAAAAGATTTGAGGAGTGCAAAAATTGGGTTGACTCACTAACTAGGTCCATTTCTATATTTGCTGCTGACTCGGACCACAATACCCCTTCACCATAACGACGCCTATTAACCAATCTCTATAATCTAACTCGTGCCAAGGTTTAGTTATTTATAAACAGACATAATTTTGATCATAAAAACACCATTAAACCCTACATTAAGAGAAAATACTTTGGAGTTACATCCCCAATGTTGTACCTCTGAGTTGTGGATTTTTGCAAACAACTAAAATCCCTATGAAGAAAACTTGGAATTTCTTATTACTATGCAGTGACTTGTTAAACGTAGGTTTCTGTCGTGTGTATGTGTATCAGTAAACTTGCTCCCTTATGATATCCCATGAAGAAAACCTGCAATTTCTTTTACTATTAAGTTTTTTTTTTCGGTGAGTTTTAAAAGTTTCTAGTATTTTAGACCTGTTGATTAGCAACTGGTGTACAAATATTCATTTCTGGAAGAACATTTTTCACGACTAACATGTTCTTATCAAGCCTTGATCGATCGCTCAAAATAGCCTTCAATTGGCGATAACTTTGCGCGAGACCGGAATGTCAGGTAAACATCAACATATTACAACGAACTAGAAACCCATTACAGCAACACAATGGAAATATTACTAATTCACCACGAAATCGATAGATAATTGAGAGTTTACAAATATAATATACTTTCAGGGCCTCCGTAGACAACAAATCAACCACAACGAATTTACCATGTTGTTATGATCCTATGTTATCGATTCAGACCCTTAAACTCATTCACAATCGCACACTTTGAAGTCAGTCCGTCCAAATTGCTGCTCGCATAACATCATCAAATCAGGCAGTGGTCTCCTTTTCCATTTTGTTTTACGAGATCAAGTCTTCGACATTGTTTTCCCTAACGAGAAGAAACTCAAAACCACATAGTGGAATTGTGGATTTCATGGATGCAGATGAAGGCTACGACTAGATCGAGCCAGATAAAGAATGCACAGAATATTGAAGTATCTCCAAGATCAGTAACCCCGACCAAAAACTGATATGATGAACATCAGGTCGTTTCAACTAGACATAACTGATTTAGGCCTTGGACGTGGTAATTTTTGTTCGGGGATTTAGGGTTTGAATGTAGAAGACGAAAACGAGGGAGTTCTGATTTCTAACTACATTGAGTTATGTTCGGTTGGATTTGGTACAGAGCATGCGAGGATAACGTGTGTTATTAAGACTGTTCTGGTCCAAATCGGTGGCAAATATAGAAATGGACCTGGTTAGTGAGTTTGTCCGATTTTTGCACTCCTCAAATCCTTTTTTGCTCTCCCTCTAACATGCAAACTGTCCAGAAATCTGAAAAATAACATAAATGTTATGGCTCATCCTTTGCGCCTTATGCCTAACTTCTCAATAAGATTATTGTACCATGCAACATGGCTTATTATAATTATTATGGCCTATATTTAGGTCTTGTATTGGCAATGCTTATGCATTCTTGATGATGGCTACGCTGTGATAGCATCATTCGTCTGTTTTTCCTGATTATGGACTTGCTTCTATAAATCAGTGCTATAATTCTTTATCGTGGCTCATGGCTATGACCTATATTATTTTAGACATTCATATGTCTTCATTACTCAGAGAATTGGTGCATTACATGCCACAAGCCAATTTCTCATATTTATGGCAAATCGAAAGTCGTATTTATTTGACTATTGCCACAGAGAGTTGCTGAAATCCTCTCAGTCTAATTGGCGATTGCATAGCTCAATCCTTAGACTTATCTTATCTAAATGGCGGTTGCTAGCTCAACCCTTAGATTTATCTCATTGGTTTAAATGGCGATTGCCCGGCTCAATCCTTAGACCAAATCTTAAAGAGATATTCAAGCTTATCGCTTAAATCTCTATCTTATCGCAAAGTCCTGAGTTTACCAGTAATTGGTACGACTTGCACCTAGTCATCTTTGACTTAACAAATCTTTAACAAATCTTACGAGAATCAAGTAAGTTACATGGGGGGATATTCTTTAGGGTTTTGGTTTGGCGGTCTACGGCACGTGTGATTGCAACGACGCAATCACTTAACGAGGAAGAAAGCTAAGTCGTATGAATGTTGCTGAAAAGAAGGGATGAGAAAGTGGGCGGTTTATTCTTCCCTAATATTAGGCGCAAGACTTTCCCCACTTACTCCACACTCCCACTCTTCCACTTCTTCCACTTCTTACGAGATCAGTAGGAATTCTATTGCTATAAATAGGTCACTCGACCAGTTTGGAAAGACAGAACAGACAAGTTCAACAGTTTAATTCAGTGCAAGTTCAATCAATCAATCTCATCGATAATTGATTAACTCTTCTCATTCAGCATTTAATATCTAGTGAGAACTGAATATCCAATCTTCTTTAGCAATTCAATCATCAACATCACAGAAAATCATAGCAATTCTCTGATCTCATCTTTCTCTGCTTCCCTCCCTAAACCAACCCTATATCCTCTTCTTGTAACTGAAACAATACTCGAACGACCATTTCTTGGTTTAGGCGAGTCTTGTTCGATCTTGACCTCTCGAATTCCATTATAATCTTTTATTACATCATTACACTTCACACTTTACCCCTCAGATTCTCTTTATTGTTTTATACCTAAAACAACAGGTAATCTACTCTTGTTGTTATTTTGTTGCTTTGAAGTGCAGATCTGAACCTAACACCATTTTGTTGTTTTGATGACAAACTTAGATGAAGAACCTGTAGAAGAAGAACCTGCAAGATACAAGGAATTTCCTAGTAATCATGACAAGTATGATGACATGTATGCAGACTTAGAGTGTGAAGAGGAACAAGTATTGATATGTGATACCGAGGATGTTGAAGTTGGAATGACTTGGCCTACTTTGAAAGATTACAAGACTTGGTTAGCAAAGTTATGCATAGGTTTGAAGTGGAGAAGAAGAAGGATGACCAACTGAGACTTAGATATATATGTTTGAAGAAAAAGACATGCCCTTTCAAGTTGTTTGCTCACAGGTAAAGACATAACCTTTTTAGTTTAAAAGAGTAGTTGGTGTCAACTACAAAGATACTGAGGATGTTGAAGTTGGACTAACTTTGGTGTGTTTGCTTATTTTGATGACACACAAGATGATGGACACACTATAAAGATAACACATTATGAACCTGTAGATGGTGAAAAATGGGAGAGGGACAGAAATGTAAAACTACTCCCTAGTTACGCCTTACCTAAAGGCAATCGCCTACTCAGGCACATCTCTATGGCTCAGAATACAACCTGTTCTGCAAGCTAAAAATTCTCTCTACGATTTCCCTCTTATAACTCCCGGTGGAGAGAATAATATCGTAGTGCAGTGCTAAAGTAACCCCACCAACATGTAAACCCATCAATTTACTTCATGTCGACATCGCCTCGAGTTCCTCGATATCAGAACTAAGTT